>OZ038382.1:7388852-7542947 GCA_964036045.1 Eutreptiella sp. 'Long Island Sound 2002' | reverse complement strand
CTGTCTCACAGCGCCCGGGCAGACCGTGGACGACATGGGCCCTGGCGGACTGGCCCCACGGTCCCCCAGTGTCCGATCCGGCCGCACGGGGCTCGACTCCCCGCGTACCGAGTTCGGCGGAGGAGTCGGCGCGCTTTCGCCGTACGCGGACACCAACGCCGGCATGTCCCCAATGTCCGGCTTTGGGGGCTTCGGCGACAGGTACGCGCCCTCTGCCCGGACCGCCCTGTGGGTGTGACGGGACAGCCCCGACGAGCTGGCGTTGGGGCGTTGGATGTGGAATTGGGGGGAGGGGGGTCATAGGCATTGGGTTACGGTGTCGAACTTACGATCAGGAAAGGTGCCCGCGCGGTGCGCGCGGTGCACAACGCGGTGCGCGCGCGGTGCGGGCGTTCTCCACGTGCACGGACCACTTTTTCTTTCCCCTTGTGCTTTTTTCTGCACCTCACCACTATTTGCCCCTCCCTTGTGGTGAGCCCGTGTGCCGTGGCTGCGGGATAGGGCGCCAAGCCAGGTTGCGATGGCTGTCGCGATGGCGGACAACCACCTTTGGTGAGGAGGCTGGAGTGGAGGCCTCCGTTGTTGTATGCGTACCCCTTAGGCCACCGCGTCCTTGCCACCCTAAAAAAAACTTGAAAAATGCCGAAGAGGGTTGCTAGAAACGTCCGCGCGGTGCGCGCGCGGTGCACAACGCGGTGCGCGCGGTGCGGGCACCTTTCTCTAAGAACCCCAATTTTTTCCTTCTCAAGGACAGCCCTTAAGGACAGCCCCCCCCCCCCCCCCACCGCCAACCGCCCCCCCCCCTTTTCCTGACGGGCAGCCCTGTCAGGACATCGCAATTTCTAGAGTGCGACTGGAAGTGGCCAGTGTTGGTGCGGCCTTCCGGCTCGCAAGTCCGTCACCGGTAGAGAATACCCCCCCCCCCTCCCCTCCCCTGCGGTCCCCACAGCCTCCTCATTCCCATGCACCCCGTTGCCCAGTCCTGCCCCTCATGCCCCCATGCCCCATCGCACACCACGTCCGCACACAGCCCCGCACCAAGTGCCTACGCCCCCTCCTGTCACCCCAGCCTCCATCCGCTTCGCCGTGCCCAACCCCAGCCCCCCTGCGGCCCAGGGGAAGCGCCGAGTGCTTCGGCTCCGGGACGGGGTGGGTGGGTCCAAGGCCAAGCGCACGTCCGTGCACCTGCAGTGGCATCTGTCAAACAAGCGCTCTGCAACGCGTAGGGGGCGTCGTAACAGGCGTCGTATTCCGACGCGTCGTAAAGCGCCGTAAAGCGTCGTACACTACTGCGCGTAATATTACGACGCTGTACTCTTTACAAAGCGTGCCACTGCGACGGGTAAACAGACCTTTGCACCCTTTCTTAAGGGGGGCGCTTCGTGCCCGATGCTGAACACTGTCTCTCCGCATCTGCAATATGCGCACGTTGTACACCACCTGTGCACAGTGCGTACAGACTATACTCGGGTACGCGTGTGTGTGGACAGTGTCTGCAAACTGTAATCTTACGACGCGTCGTAGAGCCCCTTTGTTGACACCTGCGCGGGAATGGGCCCCTTTACGTGTGACAGCCATGTTTCCGGTTTGGCCCTTGACTGGGCCCTGCGCATCAGCACCCCTCCTCCCAAAAGGCAAATTGCCCGGAACCGCTGTGCACCGCTGATGTATGGCATGGAGCCCTCTGGGCCCTGTGGTACATTTCCCACATCATTTGTGGTGGTGAGCACCCTCCAAACTTCACCGTTTTGGGGAAAAGACTTCGTGTTGACTTCCACAGGGGCAGAAGCAGCACCCGTGAGCAGATGGACAACCGCCCCACTCTCACCTCCCAACATAACGTTTCCCCAGCGCCTGTGCACAAACAATGCCCATAAATTCTTCCCGAAAACTCAAACCAGTGCGTACACCGGGAAGTACCAACCGGTACACTTTACACTTTTGGGCCCTTCTGGCAGACCTCCCATCCCGCAGCGAAGCACCGCCCTGAGGCAGAGACCCCCCCCCCCCCCATTATCCAGACAGCAATCCATCCAGGCGTCATGCCAACCGGTAGGGGGGGGGGTATTACACAGGGTAGAATCTCTGCATTTCAATTTCTATCCGAAAGTTTTGTGCGCAATTTGTTCGGTGTTTTTCAGGATTTGCACGGGTATTGGTTAGGCTGTGCTTTTGCCCACTTGTACCATGCCAAAGGATTTGTTCAATGATAATTGGTTTCCCATGGAAGTTGCAGAATTGCTGAAGTACATATTGGTGTCTGCATGCTCCTTCTGCTGTCCACACATGGCCACTTGTTGTCGGATCATGATGGTGAGCAGTGTGTTTGTGTTTTTGGGAGCGGTAGTCCTCCTTCAGTCCACCAGGAAATCACAGCAAGCGTCCACTGTTTCTCATGAGCAATTGTTGGGAAGCATACATAATTTGTTTGTTCAATTGCATGGGTTTTGTTGCGCCAGAATTTTGTAGAGTCATATTGTCCCAGACACAGAATACCCCCTCCCCCCCACCCCCTGGGTATATGCTCGCCTTCTTTCTCCTTCACGTAGCCCATCCCCCCGTCCGGGCCGCACACCTCCGTGCTGTCCTTCTGCAGCCCCAATAACGTGTTCAGCCCATTCCACCCAGGCAGCACCGCTGGTTTCAGTCCCGGTGGATCTCCCGGCGGCGCCACCTCCCCAGTCTTCTCGGATATGGGGGCCACATCCCCGGCCTTCACATCCCCAGGCACATCCCCGGGCTCCGACTACTCCCCGGCTTCCCCTTCATATTCTCCTCAGTCCCCGTCGTACTCACCGACCTCCCCCTCCTACTCGCCGGCCTCGCCCGCCTACAGTCCTATGTCGCCGTCCTACTCCCCGGCATCTCCGTCGTATTCGCCGATGTCCCCCTCGTACTCCCCCAAATCGGAGGGCCCCAAGCCCATGTCCCCTGGTGCAGGTACCGAGTCAGGCGTGTGGCCAGATTGAGGGAGGGGGGCGTGTGGAGTGCAGGGCGAGGGCGAGTGTCAGACCCCGCTCCTTGCACAAGCAGCGCTTTGGCCACGCACGGCCACCAGTGCATTTCTGACTACACTGCTCGTGGTCGGGAATGTGGAATGACATGGTTCTGAGCCCAGGTGCGATGGCAGTGGGAAGGATGGGCTGCGGCGTGCCTGAGTCCATTGTGGGAGGAGCACCAGGCCCTTCCCCCTCCATTTCTCCCCCACAACCAGCCAGCCGGATACGTGGGTGAGCCCAGACCCTAACCAGAACAGAACACACGGGTTCACTGTCCTTGTGGACCAACAGCTTGTTGGTGCATGGAGGCGGGGGAGGTGGGCATGGTTGGCTGAGGGTGGGGGAGTGGCGTTGGCGGAAAAGGGGGTTTGGCATGTCGAAGCAAGCAGCACGGCCACGGTCAAAGGCCCACGACGGTTGGCAAGTCGCATGGGCGTCGAAGGACAGAGACAAGGTGCAGGAGTTGCCCCAGTGCAGTGGGCGATGCCGCAGAGAAGCGACGGATGAGGAATGTGGAGGCACAGCCAGGAGGGCATTGGTAGGGGGGCCATGGGGGGTGGTGGGGGGCATGTTGCAGCAGATAGAGCCAGATGCATCAAACTTCGTCTGGTACTAAGACAGGATGCCAAAGGCAAAAATAATCCGAAGCTGAGCTATCATCATCAGCACGGAAAGACTCTATCTTACCAGTAACATCTGTTGTTCTAACATAAAATTGTGGACGAAACCCTTCAAAAAATGGCGTATGATGGCCACCTTCCTCTTTCGTTAGAATATAGACCTGAGAATCAAAAAGAGCTATGCCGTGCAGGCGGGCTTGCACTGTAGGCACACGACCTCCCAAACACCGAGGTCCCCCATGGCAACTCTATTTGGAGGTTCCGCATGGCCAGACACAGGGCACGCGCTATCGTGCTCCTTTTGGCAGATTTGGTGCTGCTGGTGCAAGGAGAGGGGGAGTGCTCTCGATGCAGGGGGGTTTTTGGATGCGTGATTTCTTCATGGGCCTGCAAAATCCCACTGGTCATTGTGATGCTCGAGCACCCCAGAGATGCACTCCAACCGCCGCTTCTCCAAACCGCTGGAGGTGAGCGTGCTGCAATTTTCAATCTTTATGCCACGATCTGGACAAGGGCGGTGTGGCGGTGTGACTCCACCTCAACTCGCTCAGTTGGGTACACTGATCTTCTTCGCACCCTTTAGTGCCGTGGCATACGAGGGCGACACACCAAGCCCCGGCAGTCCCATTGCCATCAACGATGGGCACACTAAGCCTGTACCCTTCAGTCCCACTGCGTTCAACAAGCGGACCCGCCTCCTCTTGGGAGTGGCCGAGAAGGCTGAGTGTCACGGGAGGAAGAGCCCCCCCCCCCCCCCCTCCCCCTTCTGCCCCCCTCTGGAGGGTGCTGGAGGATGCCACGGCTGTGTGCCTCCCATCGAATTGGTTCCTGAAGCGCTTGGCGGGTGGAAAATTGCTCCAAGGGGGGGAGGGGTTGTATGAGCCCCTTTGTTAAGACCCCCCCCCCCCCAGGGGGGGCGGGGCTCTTCTGTCAGGCCATTACAGGGGTAGACAGTCTGCATTGGGCTGACATGGGGACCAAAACCCAAACAGGGGGCACCCGACCCCAAGGGGAGCTCTACGGACTCCAGAATGGTTGTACGGATCAATGGGTTTTATTTTAGGCATACCGCGGGGGATTTTTGTTTTACCCTATGTGTCTGTACTCAAAATACTCAGAATTTCGTGGAGAATTCAAAGACGGGTGAAAAGCACAAAAAAACCTTTTGACCCTGACCTGACCTCCCGGTCGGACCTTGGCTGATGGGAGCCTAAGCTTGCAGGCAATTTTTTCGAAAAATTTTTTTTACCCCACTAGTGTATGTTCAAAATGATCACCGTGTCATGGGTATCATTTTGAGGTATGTATGTTGATATACCCACTGCCCCCCCCCCCCGACCCCTCCCCCCCTTGGGGCAATTTTCCGCCTGCCCTTGGTGGATCGCTGTGTTGCACGGGGCCAGTGTTAAGGAGGGTCTGTCCGCAGCTGTTTGTCGGCCTGCCGCACATGTCCGACGTGTGGTTGTACCGGGTGTGTCGACCGGCGTGAGGCTGTGGCCCTGGACGGCCCTCTCCCCCTCCTCAATCCCCACAACTTCCACCCCCTACTTGACCCCCGCACCCTCCATCCTACGCCCCCCTCCGCTCATCTCACAGAGTTCAAGCCAATGTCTCCGAGTTTCACTCCTGCCTCCTCCTCCATGAGCTCTGGACCGGTGCCCACAGGGTACTCCCCAAGCCCGCAAGCTGGCGCAGCGTACGCTCCAGCTGCAAGCCCTCCCGTCCAGCACTCCCCAGCCTCGCCCAACTACTCCCCTGCATCCCCAGCGTTCGGTCCTGACATGACCCCTCAGTACTCGCCGGCATCCCCAGGATCTCCCTCGGGGGGGAGCATCTCCGCTTCCCCCGCCTACTCTGCTGCCTCCCCCTCATACTCACCGGCCTCCCCCTCCTACTCGCCCACTACCCCGTCTGACCGCACCCCATCAGAAATTTCCAACAGCGCCTGGTCCCCATCCGCATTCACCGGAGGGTACACCCCTTCTTCGTTTGGAGGGTCTTCGGGCGGCATCAGCCCCTCCGTGGCCTCCTTGAAGGGTTCCCCTGCATCCCCTCAATACTCTCCGGCATCTCCGGCGTCCCCAGAATACTCTCCCGCCTCTCCCGCCTCTCCGCAGTCCCCCGCCTACTCCCCCGCGTCGCCGGCCTACACCCCTGCCTCGCAACAGGCCTCGCACCAGGACTACTCCCCGGCCTCCCCCGCCTACTCCCCCCAGTCGCCCGCCTACTCCCCCGCCTCCCCTGCCTACTCCCCCGCCTCCCCTGCCTACTCCCCGGCATCCCCCGCCTACTCCCCCGCCTCCCCCGCCTACTCCCCCGCCTCCCCCGCCTACTCCCCAGCCTCCCCCGCTTATTCCCCCGCCTCCCCTGCTTACACCCCCGCCAGCGGCGCCGGAATGAAGTACTCCCCAGCAGCCTCCAGCGGCAAGGCAGCCAGCTCGAAAGACTACAGCCCCGCCTCCCCCGCGTACTCCCCGGCCTCCCCCGCCTTCTCCCCTGCCTCCCCCGCGTACTCCCCCGCCTCCCCCGCCTACTCCCCCGCCTCCCCCGCCTTCTCCCCGGCTTCCCCCAAATACTCTCCTCAATCTCCTCAGTACTCCCCAGCCTCGCCACAGTACTCTCCGGCATCCCCTCAGTACTCCCCGGCATCCCCCCAGTATTCCCCTGCCTCCCCCAAGTACTCCCCTGCCTCCCCTCAGTATTCCCCAGCCTCCCCTCAATACTCCCCCGCAGCCTCCAAAGTCTCCGGCGGGGCTGCATCCTCCAAGGACTACTCCCCAGCCTCCCCCAACTACTCCCCGGCCTCCCCCAAAGTCCCCGTCTCGTCGCCGGCGTACTCTCCCGCCTCCCCCGCCTACTCCCCTGCCTCCCCTGCCTACTCCCCCGCCTCCCCTGCCTACTCCCCTGCCTCCCCGGCGTACTCCCCGGCGTCGCCGAAGTACTCTGCAGCCGCAGAGCAGCAGCCTGCGCAGCCCTACTCCCCGGCATCCCCTGCGTACTCCCCCGCGTCCCCTGCGTTCTCCCCAAACTCCCCCAAGTACTCTCCCGTGTCGCCCAAGTACTCCCCCGCAGCGTCCACAGGGGTCAAGGAGGAGCCCGCCACTTTCAGTGTGGTGTCGCCGGGTCAATACTCACCGACGTCTCCGCAGTACTCCCCAGGGGCGTCGCCTGCAGGTATGCCTTCCCTTGGCAGTAGTGACGGGCGTGGCATTGGATCGAGGTACTGCGTTGGGGCTTTGCACAGGGAGCACAAAGGGACGTTCACACGGGACACAAAGGCACCCTGATTCATTTGGTGTCTCACTCATTTTCAAACCCCAATCAAACTCTGAGCGTTGCAACGTCTCCAGCATCTCCAGAGCTCAGCAGTGGGGCCACGCCCAATGAACGAAATTCAATTTCACTGCAACTGAACCTCCGCCTCCGCCCTCCTGGGGGGAAGTGGAGCAGGAGCTGTGACTGGGGGGGGGGGGGGCAGGGATGTCAGTGGTGTACTGGCATCAGAAATGTGCTCATTGGTTGTTGGCCTTCTCTATGGGGTTGGGTTGGGTTGGGGGCGGGGGGGGGGGGGGCTTTCGGAAATCCTGGGGGCTGGGGGGGGGCTTGGCCAACATCACCCCCGCCCCTCGTCGTGTGTCGACTGATGAACAAGGACTACGCCCTGATTGACTGGTGTGGGCGCAACACTGTCCACACAGCACTCCTTAAGCAGCTATTTACCCACCATCTGCTCATGGTGCCGCCAGCCGCGGGGTTTGGGGCTGCCTGCTGGCTGGGGGGTGGGGGTTGCTAGGGGCGCGTAGCAGGCTGTGTCTGTGCCGAAGTGGTGTGGGAACACCCCACAGTCCATTGCAGGCCGTGCCACTGGGCAACCCCAAACGAACAGTGTGGACTGCGTGATTTGGGGGGTTGGGGGCAACATCGTTGTGTGCTAGTGTTGATTGATGTTTTCGGGCTGTTTGTGGGATTTGGGTCACTGCTCAGACACTCTTTGTGAGCTGTTTTTTCCAGAGGGGGTCTGGTGTTTGGGTCCAGGGGGGTCGTGAGGGAACTAGATTTTTTTTGTTAAGGACCGCCCTTAGGAACCGCCCCAAGGGACCACCAACCGCCAACCACCAACCGCCACCGACCGCCAGCGGTGACCAACGGCCAACCACCAACCACTGCCAACTGCCACCAATCACCAACCACCAACCACCAACTGCCGCCAACCACCACCAACCGCCAGCCACCAATCGCCACCGACCATGGTTGAACATGTGAGCTGTACGCGGTCCTTTTGCAAAACTGCCATTCATGAAAACTTTTTTTTTCCCCTCTTAAGGATCCCCCTGTTTGGGTCTGACAGAAGAACAGCATTTTTGGTTGGACACCACAAGGTCTGCAAGCCGGAAAGACCAGCGCCAAACCGCATTTCCTGGGATTTTGCAGAAACACAATCCAGCATGATGCTCAAAACACGCAGGGTGCCCATTCCGTTTTTCTTCTTTTTGCTGTTCAGATGCCCCAGGCCAGTGGTTGACGGCCAGCTGCGGGCGGTTACTGGACAGCCATTTGTCGCTTCACCGCCACCGTCCGTTGGCTGCCCGCCACCATCGGGTGACCAGTCTACTGCCGTTGGTGGGCTGCTCGTATTTTGCAGTCCCCGGAATCACACGCCCAGAGTTTGTCTCCCCTTTTGTCTTTTCTTAGTTGAGGAGCGTCCTGATCCGGGGCTGTTGCAGTTCAGATCCAGTGCATTTTCTTGGGGGGGGGGTCCGGCGGGGGTCCTCGTTTGTCCCCTCCAAACCATCAGTGTCGACTCTCAAGCGCGAACCCATGCCCTCTGGGTAGGCCTTCGGGCGGTGTTCGGAACCTTCGGCCGTACCCCCGTGTCGAGTAGTAGTGCCCCCCCGTCCCCTCCCCCAAAGAGGGAGATATAAGCGCGGTGCGCGCGGTGCACCACGCGGTGCGCGCGCGGTGCATTGGTTTTCCACGTGCGCGTACAACCTTTTCTTTCCCCTTGTGCTGTTTTCTGCACCTCACCACTATTTGCCCCTCCCTTGTCGTGCGCAATGTGCGC
The DNA here is from genome assembly GCA_964036045.1 of Eutreptiella sp. 'Long Island Sound 2002'. Lineage (NCBI taxonomy): Eukaryota > Euglenozoa > Euglenophyceae > Eutreptiales > Eutreptiaceae > Eutreptiella > Eutreptiella sp. 'Long Island Sound 2002'. The sequence goes on along the minus strand of OZ038382.1, from coordinate 7,534,266 downwards.
TATGAGCCGTACGGCCCTTGGGACCACTTCCCAAGTGGCATTTTCGGGCAGCCAAAGGCCACCAGACGTCGTGGTTCAGATTCCGATTCCAATTCGGACTCGGATTCGGATTCATCATCCTCAGGCTCGTCACTTACGTCTGCTGATGAGGAGGAAGAGGAGGCTTCCTCGTAGGTGACACCGTGATCATTGAAACGCGAAACGCACCGATACGGTTACTTCCTGGGCTTGGGCACCCCAAGAAGTAACACTCCGAAACGCGAAACGAGTGCATTGAGCACAGCGAAACGCGAAACGTTCGAAACGGCCCCACAGGCTTGGGCACCCTGTGGGGCACTAGGCTCTTCGGTCGAGCGGCCGTACCTGAGAGTTCTACATCCTCTTCTTCCTCTTCCTACGGCCCTCCCCTGGCAGGGGGTGTGGGCGGCCACAACCACCATTGGTGAGGAGGATGGAGTGGAGGCCTCCGTTGTTGTGTGCTTACCCCTTAGGCCACCGCGTCCTTGCCACCCTGAAAAAATGTGAAAAATGCAGGAAAGGGTTGGTAGAAACCTAAGCGCGGTGCGCGCGCGGTGCACCACGCGGTGCGCGCGGTGCGTATATCTCCCTCAAAGGGTTGGAACGGGGCCTTTGCCGTGGGAACCAGGCGCTTTGGCCACTCAAGCAGGAGCCTGTACGTTACCGGGTGGTGAGCAATGGCATGAGAGGATTCAATGGAGGTTGGCAGGTGGCGATATGCAGCGTTCTCCACGGGGAAAGACAGCTTCAGCGGCCCAATCCCAACGTCAGGAGAGTCCTTCAACAACGGGGCAACATGGACAGCCTTTGTGCCCGGCGGGTGACTGCTAATCGCCTGCGCTTACTGGCCCCATTGTTGTACATTGAGCACTGGCTTCCTTTGTCTTCTCTTTATCAGTGACCATTCTCCGACGGATGTGTTGCCGGATGACAGGACACTTCGCTGTGTGTCGTTGTGCGCAGTTGTTGGATCAAGCAGAAATTTGTATTTTTGTGTTAAGGACCGCCCTGCCAAACGTTTTGGCTCGGCAGGTTTCGGCATGAGCCCCCCCCCCCCAATCCGCCCCCCCCCCCCGGCCCACCCCCGTCACCCCCTGTGCAGACCGCAGCCCTGCTCCCACTCCCCCTTGTCTCAGGCTCAGGCTCTGCCGCTCAACGCTCCGGTGCCACCCTCAGCGTCAGCGTCAGCTCCCGCTCATACAGCCCCACATCCCCCGTACATGAGCCGGATGAGAGCCCCAAGTACAGTCCTGCGGAGGGCTCGGGCCGGTCCTACAGCCCCACTTCCCCGGCGCGGGAAGAGGGCGGTAGCCCCAATTACAGCCCGGCCCAAGCCCCGACCTACAGCCCCTCATTGCCCTCGGAAGCTTCAGATGTGAAGGCGGAGGAGAAGTCGCATACGAGTGAGTAGGCCCTGTCCTTTCTGACCACCAGCCCTTTGAGGAACGGAGGGAGGGACCGGCCAAAAGATTGCAGGGCAGAGTGGCTGTGGAGCAGGGCCACTGGGTCACAATCGTGGGGCTTGTTTCTTGTTTTTTTTGGGGGGGGCGGGGCGGATAATGCATTTCAGCGGGTTCTTCCTGTGTGATGGGGCGTCTGTTTGCCTCTATTCGGCGCCCCAGGCCAGGGCCCCAGCGAAGGTTAGATCGGCCGAAGTTCGGGCTGAGAGCGAGGGATCCCATTGCTGCTTGGGCGAAAACTGGACGTGTGGGCGTAGGTGAGGGGTGCAGCTGACGTGAGGGCTGGAGCCAGGGCCACGGCCGGGGCTGGGGGGGCAAAGAGGAACTGGGGCAGCGCGGCATTCGTCGCAGCCTCTGTGGAGACGTGGTCCGGCATGCCTTTGTGGTTGGGGAATGTCAGATGGGAGAATTGGCAGTCCAACAGAACGACCCAACCCGCACACCCAATTGCTGCCCCAATCCGGGGGCCCCCTTGGCCTCTGGACCCCCTGCCCTTGTGGCCTCGCCGGGGCACACAAATGATCTGACCCGTAACCCATGGAGGCAGGTGTTCCCCACCCAGACACTTCACATCTGACCTTCTGCATTGCACAGTGCATTTGCCTGTGCCCCTGCTACAGCAAAGCGTGTTTAGGGGGGGTGTCTCTAGGACAGCGACCTGAGAAAGCAACCCCCAAAAGAAAAAAAGCAGAAAAGCAAAAAAAATCGAAAAAAAAGATAGAAAAATCATCAAATACACAAAAAAAGCAAAAAGTCAAAGATGGGAGGGTCATGATTTTCTGGCCTCCTCGTCAGGGCCATAGGTGGTCCCACAACAGGTTCCTTGAGCACCAAGCCCGCCCAGAGATGTGTGCATGCCACTAGCGACTGCATGGACCTCTGTGCCCCCCACCGCCCTCCCGCGGTGTGTGGGGGGGTACACGGGACTGCAGTGACTCCAATGGCACGCCCCTGTTTGGTTTCTTCGAGAGTGTAGAGCTGGCATCGCTTTGATCTGAGGCAATATGTGGGCTGAACCGTTATCCGCCGCATGCTGCATCAGTACTCCATTGTCCCCTGGGTGGGGCTCAGTGCGATCAGGGAAGCGCAGGGAGTGTGGCCATGCTGGGATTCGCGGGCTTGGTCGCTGACTGTACAGAGCTTGGGCCTGCTCACCTGCGGTGTGCATCTGTGCAGCATGTCATGCTGCGGCTGCTGCCAGGGACGGCCTGCCCACTCCTCCAAAGGGATGTGCCTGTATGCGCACTGAGTCAGGGCATGAATAGGCGCTGTGGATGACTGAGCACACCCACACATGCCCAGCTGACTGACACCCCCACCCTCACCCTCGAGACCCCCAACTCTTTCTCTTAAGTGGGAGAGGGACCCCGTTCTGTTTGATATCGGCAAAAGATCTCCTGCAGCTTTTGCGTTTTGATGCCCGGGTCCATGCATTCAGCGTGCCCCAGGCCCGCCCCTGCGACGCATTCCGCCAAGTCATTGATGAGTTGTGTCGCTCACAGCACGATGTTATTTGCGGCATGCCTCAGACCCCGATTGGACTATGATTTAATCACCAAACCACACATCCAACAACGCTGTGGGTGTGGTAGTCATGCAGTCGCAGGATTGTGATCTGGAGTCCCAACAGGTGAGGTTTGGTCAGGGAGAGGGGTGCAAGGTGTCCATAAAGGTCAGCACGTTTTTTTCTTTTTTCAGCTCAGGACAGTTCACAGACTGGGTTGGCGGTTGAGTTCCGGCTGTTTGCGGTCAATTGACGGTGATTGGTGCTCAACCGCCGGCAGTTGGCATGCCAAATTTCATGATGGGGCCAGACGATAATTACAGTGCGTCTACGACCACACAAGTAGGGGCTTGTTTCAAGGCGAGAGGTGTTGGATAAGGCGAAGGCTCAGGGTCATGCACTTTGAGGGTGCCTCATGTGCGGTGTGCGCGGTGTGGGCGCGTGGTGCGTTCATGCCTGATTGGCTTAGAATGATGGTACGAATGAATGTTGCCCAAAAGGACCATAGGGTACTGAGCATCAGGAAGGGGTGGCCAATTGTTGTGTTTGGGTACTAATAACAATGCTGGGGCCCCGAAGTAATTGTGCTTGGTACGTTTGTGGGCTGCAAGGGACATTGTGCATTGGAAAATATTGGTGTTATTGTATTCTGCCTCCTTTGTATCCCGAAGGACATATGGCAATTAATGCTGACCTATTGAAGCCAGCCAATGATGCCTTTTATCTGAGAGGCACCACAAGGGAGAGCGTGCCTGCCACTGTTGCGGGCCTCTCGTCCTTCCCTGAGTGCGTAGCTATAGGATATGAGTGCTCAGGCCATACCCAGCACTACGGAGATTGCCCAGTGGGGTATCTCACATTTCCTATTGCCCTTGCGGATTCTGCTGCCTCAGACCGATGTGCCTTTCACCACGTTCCGCCTGCATCGAGTCTGTGGGAGGTGCAGTTGATGCTCAGGAGCGCTCCGGAGGTGGAGTAGACTCTGGTTGCATGCCAAGCCCTTAGGCCACCGTGTCGCTGCCTGAACCATGTTTGTAGTACATTGGTAAATGACTCGTCTACTAGCATGTGGTGCGCGTGGTGTGGCACGCGGTGCATTGAGGCGCCCTCTTCAGGACAGGCTTTGGTGAAGGGTGAGGCATATGTCAACAACGTGGTTTCCGCCTCAGGCTATGTGACCCCTCCATTTAGAAAAGGGGCATCTCTCAGCACGTGGCAGACGGCAGCGAGGGAAGGTGACGGCACAGTTCCTGCACAGGGCCTCAGGCATTGTGCATGGGAGTCGCGGAGAGAGTGTGCAGTTTGTGCGTGGGGCGCGCAATCCAAAGGCCCATACTGTGTGGATTCTGCACAGTTCGGCTGCAACAAACCGCCCCTGATGGAGAGACAGTGGCCCAAAACAGCGGCTTTGGGGGACCATCTACGACCAATGAGTGACTGTCCTTTACCCTTGAGACACTTTGGGGTGCAGGGGGTGCTCCCTGTCCTACGTATCTCGCTGAACCAGACCGGGTGCTGGTTCTGGAGGTTTGATGCAGTGAGCGATTGCCTGCATCTGGGGCCTGACCGCTAACACCCCTGTCAATTGGTTTTGTGGAACTTGTTGCGTCTTGGGTGTCCAGGGTTGACTGGTATTGGGCAGTGCTTGCTGATCCACGTTGTTGTCGTCTGGTGTTGATTTGTACAGCAAAGCATCCGTGTTTGATAAGGAATTGTCTGGCCCTGCATTGGATTGCGTGACATTTCAGCCTGGGACTGGCATTGGACTGGCATTTCCAGCGAGACACTTTCTGGAAGTTGATTGTAAGTTCGTGTGTCCGCTTCGATATGTAGCGCAAGTGCACAGCATCCGTGTGCACTCTGACATGCACAGGTGCGGGTGGAATCAGGGGAGGTTCGCCACACCCACCACAGTCCCCGAGCCTCGGAAGGTCCAGTGAGCTGCGCTGGTTTGTAGGGTTTTGGAGGGAAACCGACGGTTTGAGGGGTGTAACAGTGACTGGGGAAATCCTCCAATAACAGAGGCGCCGGGCCAGTAGCCTGCCCCTAACTATCACCCCCGCCCCCCCCCCCCCCCATGATCACAAAGAAGAAGGCCATGGCCATATTGCTTTGTCCTTTTGCTTTGCATGCAGTCTTGGAGCGGTGGATCCCCGGGGTCTTCAAATGGGACCGGACAGTATGTGCTGGGACCTTCAGTTGCTTAGTCAGGCCCTTGTGAATTGCGAACCACACCAAGAAGACAACCACTAAGAGCCACAATATCAACACGAGAATTAGATTGACCACATGTTCATGGTAGTTTGCCACCGCATCTTTCGACCATGTAGTGTGTGAAAGGTTCCGATTGTGCAAGAAGAAGAGCTCCAACACTCTACTGAGCACGGAGGAGGCTCCGAAAACACATACTATCACAACACTCACCATTTGGCAACACTGTGGAAAGAGAAGAATGTGAAAGTAAGAAAGCTGGTCCAAGCATGGCATGTGTCACTATTGCCTTGCCCCACCCTCTCCATTGTTGCCCTCGTGCATGTGCTCGCTAAATAGCCGAGAAATCACCTAGAATGAATGATGTGCCAGGTTGATGCAACCAAGGACACACAGCAAGCCCATTGTTGAGCCTCTTGGCTATCGCACGCAAAAAAGTTGTGTAAAAGGCCCTGGCGTAATTTCTCCAGTGCATCCGCATTCATGCAATAAATGCGAGGAGGACGACCTTTTCTATGAATGTTCCTGCGCTTCAAATTACTTGAATGAAATGCCAATTTTGCATGCCTGGAAGATATACAAAAATTAGCCATTACGTCAAGTTGTTGACGGCAAAACGAGCAACGGTTTCCAATCTTGGGGTGGGTTGGTGTTGTTAAATCTCGTCATGCCGTTCAACTACTTGGATTTCAGTCAAAGGATGTTTTGAGGGAGCGTTAGTGCGCAGGGCGCGTGTAGGGCAACTTTTTGGGCTACTCCCGATTCCTTCCCTTGGTTTTGGGGTGGGTTCTACCCCTCGGATGGATGAGTGGGTGGGTGGGTTGGATGGGGCAATTTGGGATGATTTCTCCTCATGGACTTGCCCCTTTCCGGCTGGGGATATGGACTGGCCCTTTTCCAGTTGGGGATATGGACCGACCCGTTTCCAGTTGGGGATATGGACTGCCCCGGTTGCTGTCTATAACGAGCTTTCGTGTCTTCACCCTCAAAGACAGGAAACTGTTGAGAAGCAAAGCAACAAACGTAGCTCTTCCGCACCGCTCCCACACGCAAAGGGGCAGCGTACCATTGCTGATATGCTCCAACCAACAAATGCCACTTTGGGTGCCAGTTCAACTTGGGGACTGAATCTGGGAAAGTCATAGTAAAAGTGGCGCAGGGCGCGCGCAATGTGCTGGCTACGGGGATACAGTGAGCACTCCAAGCTACCCATCACCACCAACAACCTACAGGTGGCGATTTTTTTGACTCTGGAAGGGTCCCTTTTGAGAGTTCATGACACGGCAGTTTGCACCATTGCACACCTGGGATCCCGCTGCATTGACTGTGCTGGTGACTTGGGGAAGAACACCATGACCTTTTACAGATATAGAATAGACAGAAAGTTCTGGATTGGGTAGCCTTCTTTGTTTCTTGTGGCTCCAAATTTTCTTGGTAACAGATCCCAAATCAGTCCACTTTTTGGGTTAAGGAGCCTTAACAAATATTCTCCATTGGGGACAAGGCGTCTTGCATCACCAACAACTTTTGCAGTGCAAATGTGGACTTCAGCTTGTTTGACTATCTGGGGGCTCACCTCACCTCGCCTCACCTCACCTCGCCTCGCCTCGCCTCACCTCAGCTCACCTCAGCTCACCTCACCTCATCTCACCACATTCACCAAGTTTATCACTACGTTGCAGGATGTTTTTTTTCCCCCACACATGATGCCCAAATCAACGTCAGTGCTGTTGTTTGCCCTTTTGTCAACTTTATGGCATCAAACAGGTATGCCCTGCTGCGGCCTCTCCCATTACACAGGCCCCGGAGTGCGTGTGCGTGAAGGGAGTTCTTAAGTGATAGCCATGCAGTGAGAAGGAGGCTGTATTGGCGACAGGGTGGATAGATGCACACTAGAATTGGGGAAGGAGAGATGAGATGGCAATGCAGGATACTATCGTACAATGTTGAAGCAAGAAGTGAATCTTGTTTGTAGTGTCTCCGTGCACACGCGTGGCCGGAAGGCATACCTGACGGCCACACATCCCTCTACTGGAATTTGGGTGCTGTTTTGTGAAACACCCCAGACAGACCAGCAGGTAACACCATTACGGACCGTGGCGTGGCCATGATTCCGCTCTCCCACAGGGGCTGAACTCAGGACCCCAAAATAAAAAAGCAGTGCGTGTGCGTGTTATGGCTGTGTCCGTCCCGTACGTATGCGCCGGTCAGGAGGGCCCCTCGTGCCGTCTCAGCCTGACCCGTCTGTGGTCTCTCCCTGCAGTGCGGGCAGCGTGTGCATGGAATTTGACAATGTTGCCTGCCAGCGGCACCACCATCCCAATGGATGTGACCGGACCGTTCACGATACGAAGTGGCATAGTGACGCAATGCAGTGGGACCGCACCCGTGATCTGGAATTGCAAGCGCATATCCAAGAGCACGCAACAGGTGCCCCAGTCCGTCTGATCAGCCCTTCCTCAGCACAGCCTGGGTCGCAATGTGGCGCCCCATCCCTTGCGCACAGCTCGCCTGATTTTGCGCAGCTCCGTGCCCCAGGCCGGGAGGCGTGGGTGAGGGGCTGCTGGGGGGAGGCTTGCGGTTTCAAATAAAGTGGGGTGTCTACCGGGTATCTTTTTGGGGTCTGTACAAGTAGACCGCAGGGGTTGGGGTCGGGGTCCACATGCAGTGCCACTGACCTGGGGCTGCCCCCCCCCTTCTGGCGGAACACATCGATTATCCGCCTCTACAGCAGCTGGATCTCGGAGGATAGGACGTGCACTGCAGAAGGCAGGAGCAAAAGCCCGTACATAAGAGACACCATCAAACATAGACCCTGCCATTTTCAGCATCGCCCTGCGGGTCCAATTGACCAAACAAGAAGAACCGCCGTCAGTTGAAGCCGATGCGTCGCTCCCATGCTGTCTTTGTCTGCCTGGCATCCTTCTGTCGGTGCCTGTGAGCACGGGGCGTGGCACGTGCGGGTGCGGGGCACGCCTATGGGGGCAGTTGGGGGCAACCCTGACTGTGAGCCCCGCACATTGGCCAGGGCCTGAGTACCTTAACCCTTTCACACTTCCAGAGGTTCTGAACTCCAGACTTTCGGATATTTTCAGGTTTTCAGACATTCAGACTTTCAGACTTTCAGATTTTCATATTTTCACCTTTGAATATTTTCATTTCAGACATTCAGACTTTCAGACTTCCAGATTTTCAGATTCATTTTCAGACCCTGGCAATCCTGTATGCGTGGCTTGATAGTCTCGGATTTGAATGGGGATGAAAGAGGTGGTTCATGGCTCTCCAAAGAAAGTGGCACTAGACAGCTGCTCGGGTACGTAGGCGCTGGAGGGCGTTGGGTCTGGGTTTGGGGGGCTGCAGGTGCGGCAGGCAGTGTACCATGTGTTTCTTCGCTCGCTCATTTTCTGGAGTCTTTGCTGTCCGAAACTCTGCAGCCGCTTCGATAGCCTCATCCAGGGAGCAGCTGGCTAAGCTACTCCACGACAATCGTCAACTTCCAATTTTTCATTGTCGCGGCATCAGCGAGAGATGAAATAATTGGACAATTCCTACTGCATCTAGGGCAACGCAAAAAGTACAGCCACTCATGGTTCCGTTCATTTCATACCCAAAGTCAATCATGCAGTAACCATTCACACGCATGATTTCGAATGGGGCCCCATTTAGTACCGACTCCTGGAGAAGGGGGGGGGGGGGGGCTCCGAATGTCAGGACGCTTGGGAACCTCAGGGGATGGTACACAGCTGAGCAACACACGTAGTCGGTACCCATGCATGCGGACCTTGGGGTATGTGGAGGGTTGGTGTGTAAGTGGCCAACATCCTTCTGCCGGGATGTTCAGCCCACTGAAGGCTGAGCCTGAATACTCATCCAGTGCCCATGGTAATTGCCACGAAGTATGAGGCCAATGATGATTTGTCTGAACTGCTGAAGCGGTGATTCTGTACAGACCATCTTCCTGTTGTCCGAACTTCTTTCCGAACATTGTCCTTCATGCGTTACGCTCCAATTTTTTGGGGGTGGGGAGGGTAGTTAGGGGGCGGAGGTGTGCCGGTGATGAGAGAGTCCGCGCACCACACCGCAGCGCTGCGACGGCTGCTGAGGGCTGTGGAGAGCTGACGGTGGGTGACAGCGGGTGCACTGGCACGGGACGGGGTAGCACACCTTCCGTGGTTGCGTGGTCCCTTCGAGCCCCCGTGAGGCCGCACTGGCGGGCAATCGCGCCTGCGGTGTGCACAGGAGGACGCATGCGCAATCCCCCTCGTGGCCTTCCCGTACACCAACTCGACCCTTGCGATAGCGGCCAACACCCTCTCCACGCTACACCGCTACCAAGTCGAGGCTTCGGCGACACACGCCGCCACCAACCAGACCGCCACCCAGACCCTAACCCTCGAGCCCTATCTCCCGGGGCTCATGGCGGTGGTGCAGGCCAACTCGCAGGTCTTTGATCCCAAGGCAATGGTGCTCTTCGGCGATGCGTCATACGACTTGTCTGCAGCGAATCCAGGGTGTGTCATGGCTTTTGCTGCCGCGGAATTCCGGAGGAGAGGTGTTTGGGTTTAAAGCCACAATTAATATTAATTGAGAATCAACAGCACCATTGACAACGAGCAAAGCAATAGCTGACAACAGACGGAAACATTTCCTTTTGCTACACTTGCCCTGAGACCCTGAAATAACCACTCTCAAGAAATTGAACGCTATTCCTTGCAACCTCCTTCCGTAGCTTTGAGAAGGGCTGGCGGGTCATGCAGCGGGGAGGAAAATTCCGCAAGGGGATTGTTCCGTGGGGAAAATTCCATATTTCAAATTGGTGGGGAATTTCCCCCGCATTTCTTCAGTGTAGATGCGGAACATTCCCCTTGCTGACAACCAACCCCCAGCAGCACCAAGCCAACACATATGGTGAAGTTCAATTCTTGGACAATTCTGACGCTGAAGAATTATTGCTGGCTGCTTTGTTGTGCACTCAAGATTTAGGAGGTGCGGAATTTTCCCCTTGATTTTTTGGGATAGGTGCGGAATATTACCCGTGCAGAATTTTCCCCATTGGAAAATTCCCCGTATGGGAATTTCTCAACCCCCTTGTGGGTTGGAAGGGTGTGTAGCCTCACCAGTGGGCGGGGGTTGTATGCATCCACCTGAGCCCCACCCTGGAGAGAAGGTACGCCTGTGGCCGCCACCTGAAGAGCAGGGGCCGCGGAACGACTTTGCATTGAGAGCCTTTGGCGTGCAGGAGAATTGGTTGAGTTGGGAATGCGTTGGCTTGCACGTATGGAGAAGAGAGGGCTGTGGAGGAATGGTGGTGTCCTAGGGGGTGTACGGGGAGGGCTCTCACTCACTTACTCACTGGTTGTTGTTGCTGTTGTGGCGCACAACTGTTCACCCCATTTCATTGGCCCACAATCGGTGCGTTTTGGAGTTTGCAGTACAGGCGAGGCGGGACTGGTGGGGCTGCGGGTTGAGCACTATCAGACCCCATGTCCACGTCGTCGGCCCTGGCCGGGAGAGCGAATGACAACTGCTGCTGAGTGCCCGAAAGAATGGTTCGCGTTTCGGACCAACAATGGTCCCTCATAAGGCTGAAAAAGATAGACACAGTGCACACAATGCCACGGCACTGTAAATACAATCGAAACCGCTGACAGAGACTGCGACTGCGATGAAAATCCAGAGTTGCAGTCCGCAGGCAAAAAGCGATGCATGCGTGACAAAGTCGCGACGGTGTCTCTGCGACTGCGTCCATGGAACCCCAGGTTTCGCAGAAACCCAACTTTGGCAGCCGTGAGCCCTTATTCCACTCACCTCTCCGTATGGATTCAATTTGATTTCCATATGCTCGCTGCGCTGGACAGGGAGGGACCGCGATCAGCCAAACCATTGCTTTCCCTCCACCAGGTACAATTACACCTGGCACGTGTGCAAGTACAACATCAAGACCCAGGGATGCCATACCACTGTGCAGGTGCACTCCTGCTACGACCCCAAATGGCCGCGCCGTATTGTGAACCCTCGCTGCCCTCTACATGCGTGCCCTTTCTGCGGCCCTACTGTGCATCTGTGCGGCCCTCTGCGCTCCCTGTGCATGCCCCTGTGCGCCATCTGTGGCCCCGCCCCTGCACGGCCTCTCCGTGCCTCCTGTATGCCCCCCGCCCTATGCACTGGTCAGCTGGTGTGTGTGCGATGCTGCAAAGTGGCTCTTATGCTCTTATGCGGTGAGGGTGAGGGTGAGGGTGAGGATGGGGGTGAGGGTGAGGGTCAGGGTGAGACCATTCCCCCCCCGGCCCCCAAGTACGTACACCAGGAAGTACCAACCGGCATACTCAGCCTGGATGGCACACACACCCGCCCCCCAGCCACGGGTCACAAAGCTCATCACTGGTAATGACTCACTGGTCTGTGCACAGTCGTGACAGGCAGGGCAGGATTTGGCAGCTGCTTTCAGCCAAACGTTGCAGTTTGAGCCTGATTTGGACTTGGTTCTGGACCCGGAGGTTACTGGCCATGTTGTGTGTGTCCCCTTTGTGCTTCCTGTCCGTGCCCTGTCTTCCCCTTGTATGCTCCCCCGTCTCCCTGCGTGTTTCCTGTCTGTGTGCCCCCGGCATGTCTGCCCCTTCTTTGCCCCCCACGTGCCCTTCTGTAGCCTGTGTGTGCTGTGCACCCTGTGTGCTCTCTTACCCCCCCCAGCCCCCAGCGCCACACTTGCCCACCACAGTGATGGAGAGCAGGGGCATGGGAATGGTCGCGTAGGATGCCTGCATAGGCGGGGGACGGGACGTTCCAAGGGGGCAGCGGCAATGGTGAGCAGCCCAACGGCCCACTCTGACTGACAAAACTGCCTTTTCCCTCTGCACTCTTACTCTCGAGACACAAACAACATGGATCAACAGTGCAGGTCACATGAATGACATTACACTGGACACCGGTTGCACAACACGGTACCGCAGCAGCCTCAATGGAACAACCCCCTGCTGTTTGCCCACTGTGCTCCTGTGTATCACAGGCCCTTGCTTCTCATTGTCCCCATATCCCACCCTCTCCCTAACGCATCAAAGATCTTGTCTATCATTTTCCATCTTCTAGCCCGATAGGCCCCCAACCATGCAGCATGGTGCCTTCAGTGTGCCTCCAATGTACCTCCCATGTGCCACCAATGCCCCACCCATGCGCCACCCGGTATCCTCAGGCAGCAGTATCAACTCCAGTCTGGAATCTGAGCACAGCAGCGACGTTGGACTGGGCGTCCTCGGCCCATTGGAAGGTGAGTCTGACCTTTGCACACCCCTCGACCGGCCGGGCGGACACCGCCTCCGTGGTGCTGCACATGGTATCCGCCCAAGTGCCGCTTGTGAGGTATGCCCCCTGCAGTCCTTCGGAGGTGGCCGACCCTCTGGCATGTCGGGGTTGTGGGTACAGCGCCTCGGGGACCTGGCCTGAATGCACTTCCCACAGGCTCTCCGCGCGGTCTGTCCCTGGGGCCCCAATGGCGGACCTGGTGCTCAGTGCGGTGGTGTCGGACTCCGCAGGCGTACCACTGGGCGTGTCCGACGCCGGGAAGTACACGTACATCTGGAGCAGCACCGAGCTCACGCCGTTTACCTCGGCCGTGACTGCAGGACTGACACGGAGGCAGATCCAGGTACGCCCCCCTGCAGGGCTCCTTTTAAGAACTCGGCACCACCGGGGGCGGGGAGGGGGTCCCACACCACCCACCTACCGAACCTTCAAATGACTGGTGATTGACCCTGTGCGATGGCTGACCTGCTACCCATACTGGCGCACCTCCTTAAGTACAGTTTACCCCCTCAAATGCAGTGTTGAGCCTCTGCGCAGCTCAGGCAAGATGTCCTGCAGGCTGCTTCATGCCTGACGCGGCACAATGAACCAATTGAGAGGGATGGCGTAGTGTTGCATACGGATAGACACCTGCGAATCAGTGTGCTAGGGGTACTGCAAGCCCACCCAAGAAAACTGAATTTATAGTTTATTGCGGATGTCGGACCTGCAGTTTGGGCATGATTGGAACCATTCCCCTGCACACACACACAAAAGCTGCTTGCCCTTGTGCGCAGAGGCACACATGCGCACGCGCCCACACACGCACACATCTGTGCAGTGTGAACAGAGCTGTAGAAGTGGTGTATGATAGCAAACACTATGAAGTGGTTGAAATAATATGGGCATCACACACACACACACACACACACACACACACACACACACACACACACACACACACACACACACACACACACATGTTGTGTGTATTACAGCCTCAGCCCGGTTTCCCGAAGCCTGTCGACGGGGCGTACAAACATCAGAACCCATGGTTCGGTCGTGCAGAGATAGGGCATAGTTGTTGAACCTCGCAGTTTGAGCATGATTTGAATGATTTGGGCGTCACACCCACACCCACCCACCCACCCACACACACAAACCGTGAGCCTCATGATCTGCAGTAGTGGTAGGACTGTAGGAATGTTGAATTCACAGTTGGAGCACAATTGAATGGATTCTTTGGCACGAACCGTAAGTTTTCAAGCAAACACCATTGGGCAGAGCCAGAGCCAGGGAGCACTTGAGCTGTGCAAGGGGGGAGTGGAGTGGTGGCATTCTCCCCGGCATCAGCGGCGAAAATCAGAGACCAAGAAATGACAAGGGCAAACTTGGGTGTGTGCACATCGCACACTAGGCCACAGTGCATGGCGTGTACCGTGGTGGGGAGGGGATTCAGGCATTGCTGCTCCAGGAGACATGCTGGACACCCGCGGCCGACCCCGTGAGGCATACCACAGCGCCACGCCGCAAAACACTGGGACACATGCTGGCAGCCAAGAGGAGGCGGTAGGGGACCGCGCAACAGTAGGGAGGCAGCTAGTAAGCGTGCATCAGCATGAGGTGGCCTGGGATGTGCTGAGCGGCCGCTGAAGCGACGACGGGGATCTACAGCAGAAGACAGCACGGGGCGCCACAACCTTGCTAGTGTCCCTCCCAAATATGGGTGGGGACATCCATCCGAACCCCGTGCCGCTGCTCATGGCGGTTGCCAACGTCACCTCCCTTCGCCTGCATGCGGAAGAGGTAGCGTCGTGGGAGGTCGACGTCATTTTCTGCAGGAGACAAAACTTTCCCGGGGGGGGGGGGGAGAAGGCCATGCACCACTTTTGCGTTAAAAGGGGGTGGCAATGTTTTCGGGGATGCGTGCTAGATACCAAGGGGTGGGGGGGGTATGTGGAACACCCCTTAGGGTGGGGTCGCGATCGTCGTACGCGAGGGCCTAAACGCGGAGTTGGCGAAGCTCCCCTGCAAGAGAAAGGCGGAACCCTGGTGTGGGGCCTCTTGCACTCCACTCCACCCGATGGGTCCACGTGCGGGTGGCCCTAGGGGATAGCAGCACCTTGCCGCATACCGTCTCAGTCTACGGCGTGGTGGGGGCCGTCTCGCCCCAGTGGGTGAAGGCGAGGATGCGCATGCAGAGCGGTTGCTATACCAGCTCTATGGTGTGTATCTCGCTGTAGTGTCTGCCCGCCGCGCGGCGGAGGAGGTGGCACGGCTGGGCGGGGACGCGGCCTCCACCGTCTTTGGTCCGGCGCCTGGCTAGGGCCCAGATTTGCGCCGGGAGTACAAGTGGGAACAATTGGCGGACGGCCCGCTGCGCCCTATCCCGGTGAGGGACCCCCTACAAGTGCCGCAGGGCCCGCTGGCAAGGTGGCCGTGGGAGCGTGGCTTTGCGGAGGCCTTGGTTCACTAGGCCTCGGCGCTTCAGCGGATACCGGGCTCCGGCCAGGTCACTTATGCCGAGCTGGCCCTAGATGTTGAGTCCCACAGCAACCAGGCGCTCCCAGCTAGGCCAAGCCATTGCCATGCCTGACAGGTGTTGCCGCTGAGGGAGCGGGTGCGCGTGCCAAGAGAGGCGGTCGACTTGTTGCAGCCTCTGCTTGCCGGTGGCACCCTTTTGGAGGGCGATTTCCGGTGGATCCGCACCTCCTTGGTGCCTCTTAGGGGCTTTCGCAGCTTGGGGCGCACAGAGCCGCCGGTGTTGGCATGCCGGCTCGGCATGCGGTAGCACGTGCACCAGCTGTAGTAGCACTGCTTGGAGCTCTGGACGTGCCGGTTGGCGACCCCTGGGGCTAGCTGCAAGGACTACTTTTTGGCGGGGTACCTGCCGCCCGGGAGGGGGGGGGGGGGGGCGCGCCCCTATGAGATTGTGCGAGTGCAGCGCCCGTGGGCGGTGGGTGTGGTGCGGCCGCGCCAGCCACCGGCGGCGGACAGCTGATAGACGCCCTACCGCAGGCGCCCCGCCCATCAAAAGC
Organism: Eutreptiella sp. 'Long Island Sound 2002'; assembly: GCA_964036045.1. Lineage (NCBI taxonomy): Eukaryota > Euglenozoa > Euglenophyceae > Eutreptiales > Eutreptiaceae > Eutreptiella > Eutreptiella sp. 'Long Island Sound 2002'. The sequence continues at coordinate 7,518,757 of OZ038382.1, read as the reverse complement.
CGTGGTGGGAATAGTGCCGGGTGGCGCGGCGAGGAGTTGCACACTGATGCGCACGGGGCCACGTGGAGCATCCAACGGCAGCGGCGGGGGCGGCGGCCTTGTCAAGGGTCTTGCGAGCGTGGTTGGCACCCCTAGTGCCGCCAACCAAGCACCCTTGCATGGCACCGGCACCAGTGGTGGCGGGCTGCCGCCAGCGGCCGGACTGCTGCACGCCCAGCCTGCCTGCTCAACGTGGCCGGGTACAGCGCACCTTGCCCTGGGTGAGGAGTAGCCCCCCCCCCCCCCCCGCGGGTCCAGCGGGCGCCCCGGTACGGGGGGCGCCCGATACGCGCGGAGAGCCTCAGTGGTTTGGGGTTGATGGGTCCAGGAGGGTAGCTGAGCCCCCCCCCCCCCCCCCTCCCCCTTGGCGCCAGCACCCGTGGTGATGGCGCCGCCCCCCACGGCGGCGGCGGGAGATGTACGCCTCCCCATGTGCGACGCTTTTTTCTGCGCTTTTGCTCGCGCTGACCGAGTCACGGGCGCTGCCGCCGCCCGCCCCCCCCCCCCCCCCCCCGGTGTCACGCGGGAGAAGGGGAGGGCAGGGGGACAGGCGATGTACTGGGTGGCGGGCGCCTCCCGCCCACCGCCGCTTCTACCCCCACCCCCTCTTTTGCCCCCTTAGAGGGGCCAGTCCGTTGGTGTGCCCTACAGGCCCCCAGGACTAACGGGGCAGCAACGCCGCACCCGGGAACCTTCCCGGGCAGGTCCCAGGGCAGGGAAGCGCTCAGCGCGCCTAGGGACCCCTCCACCTGCCACCAGCGCCCCAGGCCGTGGGAGTGCGGGACCCAGCTAGTACGGCGGCGCCACCTGTGCCTACAGGCAGTCAAGGAGTGCGGGTCCCCCCCAGTTGTGCCCGGCGCACACCCGTCCCGGTGCGTACGCTGTCGTGGGACGGGCGGGCAACGTGTCTCTGTGACCAGGAGGATGCGATGCCTTGGCCCACTACTCCCCGGTGGGCTCAGCGTCAGGCTCCCATGGCCTCCCCACCGGGCCTGGAGCACCAGGCCACACTTGCCCCCCACGCGCAAGGCCCAGCCCGCCCACACCCCTGCCCGCGCGCGTGCCTACACGCAGGACGACGGTATCTTCCGCCCACTTGCGCTTTGGTGGGGTCTGGTGGCTGTCGATAGTCCGCTCGGCCTTGGAACCGGACAGTCAGGTAGTTCAGCCTCGTGGTGGGGCAGGGAAGGAAGCCCACACCCGAGGGCCTGCTCCTGCATGAGGCTGCCAGCCCAACCCAACCCAACCCCTCTTTTGCCCCTGCAGGAGGCCGCGGAGGTGAAGCCCGCATGCGGCGCGGGCACGGGCGCACTGTTGCCAGCCGGCGGCGTGCCACGGGCACCCGTCAGCGATGCCCCCCCCCCCCCCCGCCGCGGGATCGAGGAGGGTGGGGCAACGGTGCCCCATGCAATCCCTGTGTGATGCACACAGGCCCAAGTCGTGCCGGGTGAACAGGGGGGTGCGGCATTGCTGCCCTCGGCACCACAAGGGGCACCCTCAGCTGGTGCCGGCGGCAGGGGGTGCGCGACATCGCACGCTCTTTGGGGTGGGAGGCGTGTGCGCGCCCTGCCCTAAGGGGGGGGGACGGTGATGATGAGGAGGAGGCCTCACAGAGGTCACGCGCCGCCCCGGCGCCCACAGGGCATTTTGGGAGCCTGAGACGAGGCCATGGGAAGGCAGAGGGGGCGGATACCTGACCCTGGGCGCCCAGTCCTTCAGTCGCGCCGCGACACCAGGGGTGGGTGGGCTGCAAGGGGGGGGGGGGGTGGCAGCCAGTCCCTGACCCATAACCCCCTCGCTTGACCCGTTGCACAGCGTCCAGGACTCTAATCGGCCTTTGCCCTCCCCAATATGGTATTCAAACACACACACACAACCAGAGCTGCAGAGTGGTGATGTATGTTAGCGAACATTATGCAGTTGTTTCAAACGATATTGGGCGTCTCACACACAAACATATGCGCGCGCATTTTATACCAGGCGGTAACCCTGCCTGGCAGGTCCGCTGCAGCTGTTGCCAGGCTTCCAATCGACAACGATGCAATCCCGCATCCACCACCAGGTGGGGGTGGGGGAGCCTTGTCACGCACCCTGCTGGCGCTGGTGTCCTCGATCGTGCTTCGCTCGCACCGTCGGTGCCACCGTTGCTGGTGGCTCAGCTCATGTTTGATCGCGCATCTTCGGTGTGATTTCTGTTGTTGGTCGCTTCGGTCTGGAGCGTGGAACCTGGATTTTGATGTGCTGTGGCATGACTAGCCTCCCCAGACGAGAGTCCTGCTGTGTGTTGGTGCATCTGTATGCGATGCTCAGCTCCGCCCCGCCACCCCGCTACCCCACCTGCTGCCCCCTGCCCTCCTCCCCTGCACCATACAGATCCGCCGCTCATTCCTACAAGACCGCTCCAGCTACACATTCACTTTCACGGTGAAGGACAAGGCCACCGGGGTAATGGTGCAGTCCGCAAACTTGGTTGTGGCTGTTAACCAGCCCCCGACGCCGAAGGCCTGCGCAAGCTGCACCCCCTTTTCCGTGCAGACCCCCGAAGGGGATCTGCAGGCGGGAGCAGTGGTGACGTTTCACAGTGAATTGGGCGCTTTTGAGGATACGCAGTACCCGTTGTATTGGCGGTCTGTCCGCGCGCAGGGAGCAAGGCTAGGGCCGCAGAATGGGACGCGGGGGATGAGTCATGGGGTATGAAGAGTTCGGGGGGAATGTTGGTGGATGCGGGGAGCAGCACATGAAAGGGATCGGGGCAGTCGGTGTGTGCAGGGGATAGAGGATGTAGGGGGGTTACTGGGGGGTTGGAGAGGGGGAAAGTTGGAATGGTAAAATCTGGCACAACAAACTGGGCTAAATTACGCCACCGTGTTTTAAGATCCATGGCCATTTTCTTGCTGTCATTGTTAGCGCTCTTGACATGCACACCCCCTTTGTGCCCGAGCAGTTTGCTCTGCAGGTGTCAAACAAAAGAAGGCGACCAGGCGAACAATGGAGGAACCCTTTTGGCAAGCTAGTAGGAGCTGGTCCATCTAGCAGCCCCCAAGAACAAAGAGCAACCAACCAGGGGCCCATAGCAAATAACAACCACCATTCACAGTCTATGCTTGTTGTGCCACAATATGGGAATTTGGCACCAAAATTTTCCAGTAGTATTTTAAGAATTGGCACCAAAATTTCCCCACACCACACTTTGCCAATCCGAATTTCGCACCCCCCCCCCCCCCCGACAGGAGGGTATGAGGCAGGGATGCAGGGCAGCAGGTCTGGAGGAGCTGCATGAGGGTGAGCACGGCACCCTAACCCGAACCCTGACCATGAGCACTGCAACTCCCACCCCTACGCCCTGCACGGATGCTTCCACGTACGACAAGCCCTCGTGTTGCTGGCTGATGAGGTCAGGCCAGATTTCTAAATTGGGTACCCCGCGAGGCAGCATTTGGGGTGGGGGAAGGGTCGCCAACCATCTTTTTTTTGGAACTGCATCAACTCCATATACACTGCTACGCAATGCGCAGCAGCAAGCAGTGAACGACAAGTGACAGCAAGCAATCAGCAAGCGACGATCCAAAGGCAACAAGCCAAAAAAAAGGCAGCAGGCAGCAGGCAACACCAGTTGACTGACAATGGCCCGATGGTTTATTAATTTCATCATGGGTACAATGACATACTATGCCATGGACGGTTGTGAAGAGTGAGGGTTGTTAAGTGTTGTCAAGAAACATCAGGGACTGTGGTGGGCTGTGAAGGGTTGATGGTGGTGATTAGTTGTGGAGTGGCGATGAGATTGGTTGGTGAGTGTGGTGAAGGGTTGTAGAGAGTTGGTGATGTTTTGTAAGAGTGTATTGTTGAGAATTGAAGGATCAATGGCTGACTGAGTGTTGCAATGGTCCCACTCAGCAGTGTACCCCCCCCCCCCCTGTATATGCTACGCCCTTGTCCAAGCTACAGTAGGCGTAGGGACCGCAATGATTTTTTATGTGATTTAGTTACGTACGAAATGTAGTGTGGCCACATAGGATGTGGGTTTGTCGTCATATTGCCAATTTGAGCACATGTGGCCCACTGCTGGTGCACCAAGAATTTTTTTTTTTAGTCTGATGCATTCCATAGGTCCTGAATTGCCAATTTCAGCACATGTGGCCTGCGCACATGTGTTTTGGCAGTTGATTGTTTTGTGCACAAGCCACGCCCTTGTCCAAGCTACAGTAGGTGCAGGGACCGTAATAATTGTTTACATTGGCGTAGCTTATACAAGAGGGGGGGGTAAATCCGAACACAGGCCGGATAAGATGCCCAGAAGGTTGCCTCACCCCTGAGCCATGGCACACCCACTCCAGCTCTAGGTCTGGGTCTGGGCCTGGCTCCAGACCCGCATGAGGAATGAATCCCAAACACAGGCACTCCTATGATTTTAGTGCATACAGTGGCGCATACGGCATGGCGGTTGGCAGTGTCGGCGCTTCTTGTCGTGTCCGAGGGCGGGGCGGAGGGTGGCCATGCACACCGGCCCCTCAGGTTCGCCTACGAACTGAATGGCACCGAGTATCCGCTGGTGGGCGCGGGTCGTGTGGTGTTCTCAGTGTTTGACCGGCCCAGCGCCACGCAGCATGTGGTGGTCCCGACGGTTGTGGGGGATGGACTGGAGACCTTCCGGCCCATTTTGTGGGTGTCGGATGCATCTGGGTATGCCGCTGCACTGTGCGTAGCCCCTCGGGCCTGCGTGTGAGTCAGACCAGACAATATCATGGGTTGTCGACCATGGGACGTGCCCAGCTTCAGCCCTTGAACCCTCCCCCCCCCCCCTCGCCCACCCCCCCTCAAAATGGCCAAAATGTCTAAAATGTCCGACCCACATTTGGTGTCAATTAGGCACCGATTGGTGGGGGGTAACTTTTTGTTTTCACCCCATGTGAATCGACTCAAAATGCCGAGAATTGCGTGGGGGATCCAAATATGTATGCAAAACACGAAACTTTTTCGGACTCCCGGCCTCCCCATCCAGCCCCTCAAACTTGGCTGCTGAGACCGGACCCCCCAGGGGGTAAATCACCTCGAAGAGAGCTTGTTAGACTAAGTGCAGACGCGGCCGTTGTATACCCTTTTTGGGTTCGTTCACGTAGCATACCCCAAGTTGTCGCATTGGATGTCCAACCCCTCGTAAAATAATCTTTTTTGGACAGAAAATTATCCCCAGATGAATTTTCGGATTTCGACCCCCCTAGCCCACCCGTACCTGGCTGCCCCATTTTTTTGGGGGGCGGCCAAAACTTCTTTGTGTATTGTGGCAGCTCCATGTTGAATTGGATCCGGATCCTGAATCATTTTTTTCTTGGACGCCCTAACCCATGGCGGGGGTCCTGGGTCCAAACTCCGGGTACCCCAGGTCCCCCCCACCCCCATGGGCCCTTGCCACTGAGGACTCAGCCGTTTTCAGCCGTTTCCAAGCTGGTATGCATCGGCTGCAAGTCACCTCACAGAGGTCGTTAGATCAAAGCCAGGCAGGCCTGCATATAGGGGAAAACACCCCCCCCCCCCTTTGGGCCTATTTGTGTACCCTACCTCAAGGGGTTGAATTGTTCTCCTTGTACTCCTTGTAAAATCATTACCTCGTGCAATAAACGCATCCCCCAGTTTTTTGAGTTTTTGGTCCGGACCCCCCCCCCCCCAAGACCCCCCCCCCATTTGAACCCCACTTTTTTGAGGGGGGGATGGGGAGTTGGGGAACCCCCCCCCACTTTTGGGTCAAAAATCATGAATCTTTTGGTTTTTTTCGATTTTGAGCCAAAAAAGTGTTTACGGCTCCCAACTCCATCGGGTTTGCGCGGAGCGGAGTGCTACGAGCGCCTTTGCAGTTTATGCAGTTTTTAGTCGTTGTTGCTATGTCGGCGTTTTTGGCGACCTTAGTGACCCCGTGGTGCACACTTTGAGGGTTGCAATTGGGGATGTAGTCATGGTATACACTTACTAGGATCCCAAAGGATGTTTTTTGCCTTGCCTAGGGCTGGTTATGGTTCTGGTGAAAGACATCAAATGACCGTTTCCACTAAAAATGGCCTACAGTTTTTAGTCTTTTTCTATGTTGGCCTTTTTGGCGATTTTACTGACCTGTGGTACCCACTCTAAGGGGTGCAAGTGGGGATGTTGAGACAGCATATGCCGACTAGGATGCAAAAGGTCGTTTTTTTGCAGTCTCTATACTGCAATCGCTCTCCAAATGCCCCTAACTGCTGCTGCTGCCTCTCTCGAAACGTCCCTTGGGCCTCCGCCCCCTTTCAAGCACAGCCCTGCGGTGGTATGTGCCTGCCGCTTGCTGCCATGTTGGGGGGGGGGCACCCATGTCTGGGGCAAGTGCACCCGTCAACTGTGCCTGGCCAAGGTGAGACAAGAGAAGCGGGGGGGGGGCTTGACAGAACCCCCTTCAAGCGCAGGCTTGCGCAGCCCCCCCAGTGGCTTGGGGTCCATTGGCACAGAGCTCCCACCCAGAAGCAGCGGCAAGACTCAGTGAGGACAAACCCTTAGGTGGCCCAAACTACACCCCCTGCAGGAGAGGATGCGCATTTGCCCTGATGCGATTTAGCCTGAGGAAGGACATCAATCGGTATGTATGAATACGGGAAAATGAGGGCTACACCTGCGCGCCGCAGGGCACGCCGCAAGTGCCGCAGGCGCCGCAGGGTAGGAATAATCCTCTTAAACCGTAGAAACAGTGAAACTTGTAACAAGAAGGAAGAAACACCACTCCATGACCATTTGGAGTACCTGCCTGTACAAAGCCCACTGAGTGAACAGCACAAGGACCGCACTTGAGCCGGGGAAGAGCTCCGAATGCAGGATCTTCACTAAGCAACCAACGACATTTGCATAGTGCCTCGTGTTGCGAATCTGGAGCTCAAAGCATGGACATTTGATGACAGGGAAGCAAAGGGGAACCCCTACCTTCTCAAGTAGCAACAGAACCCCTGCCTTCTTGAGCATGACCACATGGGCTAAACTATTTTACTAACTCCTTGAAATGCACCAAAATGTAGAGGAAGGAACTTGGTACCTGTAGACCGTGGGCGGAACGGCTACATAGCCCGGCATTCCCCATCACCCCAACCCCAAGCCCCAACACACACGGGTTAGCGGTGGGGGGGGGGGGGGGCTCAAAAAAGAAAAAAGAGTCACCAAGGACGTGTTGCACAGTGCAAAGGGATGGAGTGTCAAAAAGTAGTGAATCCAATAACAATGAATTGCGTGTCTTGTTTGCGGACGGGATTATTCCTAACGCGCGCCGCAGGTGCGCCGCCGGGCGCACCGCAGGGGTGTAGCCCTCAATGAGGTGTTGTATAGAGGGAATTCAAGGAACAAACAAGAAGAAGGATTGCATCCAAAAAAAAGCCGTAGACAATGTGTCAGAATGAATTAAATGACTCTTGTCGGCTCATTGGTAGGTGAATGAGGTTTTCCAAAACAATGAGCTGTCACACGGGTTTTCGCTGTTTCTATCATTTCATAACAATATGTACAGGATGCAATGTTGGGGCATCCGTACCTTTGGTGTGGGGCCTTGGCACCATGGGGGGGGGGGCTGGCATGTCACGCTGAACAACCCCTAACCCCCCCCCCCGGCCTCCACTTTCTGAGTGTCTATTTTTTTCGAGTGTCTATTTTTTTTCGACTTTCAACACCTCATGGATCATGCATCACAAGTGGACGCTCGGATTGTGTCCAACTCACTGACTACACCAACACTCCGGCAGCCGCTCCCGGACAACGGCGGGCCGCTGGCGGACTCTCCCAAGAGCATCCCACGAAGCATCGACAGGAGATGGCGGATGATACCAGGGGACGGCAGGATCGTCGGCAAGGCAAACGCCAAGGCCGACAACCGGCCTCACGCTGATCTACTGCCGCAGAAGAGTTCTGACAAAATTCCCAATTTTATGCTGCAGTTTGGATACCCATTTGCACGGGACCCCAAAAACCTTCGAAGTGGGAACGGAGATCCTGAGCCCAATTCAGCTTTCAAGTTTGGTGACCAAGACGTGCAGCGCAATGCAGGAGACAACATACCTAATGAGCTGGAAGTGCAACGCAATGCAGGAGGCAACATTCCTAATGAGCTGGAGGTGCAGCGCACTGCAGGAGGCAGCATTCCTAATGAGCAAGAAGTGCAGCGCCATGCAGGAGGCGACATTCCTAATGAGCTGGAAGTGCAGCACAATGCAGGAGGCAACGTTCCTAATGAGCTGGAAGTGCGGCGCAATGCAGGAGGCGACATTCTTAATGAGCTGGAAGTGCAGCACAATGCAAGAGGCAACATTTCTAATGAGCTGGCAACAAGCCCCGCGCCCTGTCGCGGAGGGTCTCACTGGTGTTATGCCACCGGTGAGAACACGGACCTATTCCCCTCCAAGCGCCCCGTCTTTGGATGTGTGAAGGATGGGTTTGACGTCATTATGAAGATCAGTAACACCCCAACCGACTGCCGCGACAGCCCGCAGGATCCGGGGGGAGGATTCAAATGATCAATATTGAGAGGATTAATTGATTGTCTTGGACATGCGCGTAGTTGAGCCCCGTTGCTCGGTTGCATCTGGACACCTGTCAGGAGCAGTGGCCGAATGCGGCTCCAGTGGAAATGTCACCGGCACATCAGGAGTTAGATGATCAGTTTTGAGCCTGCTTCTTTTCAACATGCCGAGCCGACCAGACAGTGATCAGTATATATAGATTTTACATTTTGTTTGAGTACAGGCAGCCGAACTTGATGCTTCAGGGCCCCTCCGGCCCTGACCCCACTACCCGCGGTTTCTCTAAGTGTTGGCAACGACCTGTCAGCCTTCGCTCTCTCTGAGTGTCGCTGACGTTTGGGCAGGGGCGTAAAGCTTCCTATGGCCCGCTGTTGGATTCCCCAAGACCGAATGAGTGTCGGGGAGCACTGTAGAGCCTCTGCAACGCTTTTAAGCTTCACTTGTGGGTCTCCAGCCGGGGGAACTTGGAAGGCATGATATTACATTATGTCAAGGTGCAATGATATCGAAGTTGAGATCTTCATGTTGAGGATCGCTTGAGGTAGACGATTTTGAGGTGCTATAGTATTGGTGTTTCGTAAGCAGAGCAGACCTGTGAGCAGGTACACAAAGGAACATTCCAGTCGTGATTAATGCACAATACGAGGAACTGATTGAACTTTGCGTGGCAATGACCGGTCGCCTGTGACACGGGGGCGTTCGGTAGCCAAGTATCCGTTGCTTCATGGCCCGGCCTCCTCCCCCTCTGGACCCCCCTAACCCACGTCCATTTGTGGCAATAGGAAACAGCCAATCTGGGCACAAACGGCGCCCACAAAAATGTTTTGGCCTGTGGTGAAAGGGTTAGATACTGAGTTCCACCACCACTTTCGCCTCAGAAAACTACATAAGCAGGTTTTGTACCAATCCCTTGGGGGACAGCCCCCCTCCCCCGCACCAAATACCCAAATAGGGTAAAAAAACATATAAACACTGCCTAAAACATGCTTTACATGCCTTGGATGGTCATTGTGAGTGGTCACAGTATCAAAAAAATAAGTTTCGGAACTTCAATTTTTGAGCTGCCCAGGGTGAAAAATTGCATGAGCAGGTTGTGTACCAGCCCATGCACATGTAAGCCATTATTGGTGGAAATGGTGATTTTGTGTCTTTCACACGGGCCATGACCGGCCCTTGGCAAGGCGGCGACAGAAGGGCTTTGGAAAAATTCTTCGGCAAGTCCACCTCGTAAAGAATCTACCCTGAGCAATGCACACCGAAGTGACGCACACGCTGAATACTCGTAAAAAAAACATATAAGTGCTGCCTAAAACATGCTTTATGTGGCTTGGATGGTCATTGTTAGTGGTCACGATATCAAAAATACTAAGTTTTGGAAACTTCGTTTTTTCAGCTGCCCAGGGGAAAAAGTGCAGAAGTAGGTTGTGTACCAATCCCTTGGGAGAAACATGCCCGCCCCAGACCCAATACCCAAATAGGGTAAACAACATGTAAAAACGCCCTAAACATGCTCTACATAGCTTGGGTGGTCATTCTGAGTGTTCAGAATATCAAAAAGGTTAGTTTTGGAAACTTTGATTTTTGAGCTGCTCAGGCTGGAGTGCCTTTGCTGGTTCAGTTGTGCGTCTGTTGGAGTACCCTACTATTTTTCATTTGTGATGAATGGTAAAAGAAGGTTCCCCCCCCCCCCCACTTGTGTATATTCAAAGTGCTCAGAATGAAACGGGAACCCACAAATGCCCCCAAAAACCGAAAATTTTTTGACAGCCCCCCCCCCCCCCTCTGAACCCCCCTGGCCACGCCGCGGGGGTCGGGGTCCAGAATTGAACTGAACCGCCCTCCTGCTCAGCACTTGTCAGGCGGGGGGGTGCACCTGTATGGTGAGGGGTCCCTCGTCATATGCCCTTTGGAAGGGAACCAACCCCATTGCTGTGGGTGTGGTATGTGAGGGGGGGCACACCCAGGCACACCGGGAAGGGCAACGGCCTACCAAGGTGCCCCAACGGCTGGGCCCACAAAAGCAGCGCAGGACGTCTGAAATTGGATCAAAAGAGTGATTTGACACAAAATTCAGGCAAATCTGGCTCACCCCCATCCCCCCCCCCCCAAAGATCTGTTCTGAACCCATGTCAATGGGGAACACTAAGGCCTGGCCCCTCAATCCTGTTTTCTAGCCCCCCGTCCTCCCCTGTAAGTCACACTGGCCACCGTCCCTCCGGAGTTTAAATGGAACGCGGGGCAGCCTGAGGGGCACGGCATGAGCTTTTACCAGCATGGCGCTGTCGTGACGCATCAGTCTGGGCCAATACAGTGCTGGACCGCTCACCGTGGCTCCTTACCGCCGTGTACAGCCACAGAGAGCAGCAGGCCCCTACCCTGTGTCCCGCAGGTCTCCTGCGTGTTCTTGCATTCCCCACGTTCATGGGCCAAGCCTGCCCCCCATGCCCCGGTGCCCCCCCCCCCCCCGAGGGAGCCTGGGCTATTGCACCTGCGCACAAGAGGCGATCGGCACAAAGTGCAGGAAGAAAATTGGCTCGTCAGTCCATAGGCACCCTTCTGTCACAAAAGAGTGCACCACGAAGATGACCTCTGGGTAGGACGCGAACAAGGAAGCAGCAGCCCTGCAGCGGTCCCCCCCCCCCCCCTTGTGGCCATGCCGGTAATGCATGGTGTCTTTATCCGACACTGATTGCTGATGTCTGACTGACAGCTACTGACTGTGATTGTCTGACTAATGTAGTCAGACATGATGTTCTGTTTTCTGTTTCAGACACAGTGTGTGTCTTGAGGTTTAACCAGGTTTGGCATAGAGAATAAAGATGCACTTATGCCTGACTGTGGAGTGCATTACCTCTGGTTTGCATTTGTCTGTTTTTTAATTAGGTCACACCCCCCCCCCCTTGTGGCCAGTGGCCTGACGAGGGGGACAATCAGGGTTGCTGTTGATGAGGCGACGGATACCAGACTACCGGGACCCTGGATGTGTGTGTGTGTGTGTGTGTGTGTGTGTGTGTGTGTGTGTGTGTATGTATGTGTGTGTGTGTGTGTGTGTGTGTGTGTGTGTGTGTGTGTGTGTGTGTGTGTGTGTGTGTGAGGGCTTGACTGCGCCTCCCAATTCACGAAACGGCACCGTCCCCACGTGATCTGGGACTTGCCCCAACTCACAAAAGTTGTTTTGCCCCATGACATTTTCGTGCTCCAGCGGCCGATGCCCAACTCCCGGTCCGCTCGCAGTACATGTGTGGAAGTCCCTCCCAGACCCCATCGGTTATCCGTCGGTTCATCCCCAACACCCGCTCCCCCCCCCAAGATCTCTCTACCGCATGCCGGACACATGTCCTTCGATTGTTCGCGGCTCCACCCCAGCCCCGGATGCTGCTCTGCAGGTCGATGCGCCGCATCACCCAAGGCCTGTGGAACCTCAAGAGCCTCCGCGTGCGCACGGTCGCTGAGTTGCAGTCGGCTGTGGATGATTTTGACCAACAGGTCCCTTTGACGTGTTTGATGCTGCTCCATCTGCAGGCCTTGGGGTCCCACAGACTACTTTGTCCAATGAGGACCACGGCGGAAATGTCTGAGAATGCAAACTCCGATCTCTTTTCGTTGATGTGGAGGGATTGTATGAGTTTGATGGTGGTGGTGGCGGCTGTGCTGGGACCGGCATGGCATGCCTGCGGACATGGTGGCGTACAGGCATCGTTTGTGAGGAATGAATACGTAAAGGGGTGGTGCTGGGGGGGGGGGGGGGCTGGCCACTGACGAGCATCTGTTGTGGCGTATGTGCTGCTGACGGGTGCTTGCGCACTACCAGCTTTCTCATCGGGGTGCTCTGGATGCCCCCGCCAGGCTATTGCTTAAGGAGAGGGGTCAGAGGCCCCAAAAAACTTTGCGCACGTAAAATTGGCCTCAAATTTCTGGCCCCTTCAATAAATTTCACTTTTTGCCCAAGGAAAATTTTTCCAATGCGGGTGGGTGGGCCGGGGCTGGGCAGCCCCCCCCCCCCCCCCAGGTCACAAAACAATAGCCTGGCCCCCAGCCTGGGTGGGTGGGTGGGTGGGTCAAAGTTCCGCAATTGATCTGAAGCAGTCTGGCATGGGGTCAGGACCATGCTGGTTAATTGGAAACCTGATGTCATTGTGGCATCTAACAAGTGACGTTCCCTCTTGTGGGGGGTGGGAGGGTTGAGGGGGGACTGGACAAGAGGGGTGGTGGGGGTGACGAAAGACATGCCCAGCCCTCTCACACCATGGGTCCGAAACCAGGGTCCTACAGTACAAATTGAAGCAAGCTTGAAGGCTCATACTGAGCACCAAAACCACTCATTTCGCTTATATTTGACTCCGTAAGCCGTCCAGGAGCAGCCATCCCTCCCCCGCCCCTACAGCAGCAAGACCTAACCTGGCACACCCTCAACGAGGGGTTCCAGTGATGGAACAGACGACTGGGTAGAGTGGGAGGGGGTGGGAGGGGGGGGACGGACTGGGTGTGCAGTGACCAGGTTAGGCGGTTGGGATTGTGGGTCGAAACGACGCCTGGCGGCGTCTGTGTTGTGTTGTTCGTCGGTCGACCGGCGTATCTCGTCCTTCGCGTCCCCGCTCACATATTTTGGTGGATGCAGGTAAAGTCCATGGGCATGGCCGACACACCGCAGCATGTGCGGCTGCTGGCGGAGTTGCAGACCGCCGTGGCTGCCGTTCCCACCAACAGCACTGCGACGGAGGTGTGCGGTGGGGGATGGAGGGCGGGCGGGAGGGAGGGGAGGCAGAGGGGAGCACGGAGAACAGGGAAAAGGGGTGCGTGGGGGAGGGAGGGGCGAGGAGTGGTGCGCCAAGTAGACTGAGGGGGGCAGAGAGGTCTTCAGGCGCGGGCAATTTCGTGGGACATTTGTGCCGAACCCCCACCCCAAGGGAGGTATTACAATGACCGTACACTGTAGGATGAGGGCTACTCCTAACCCTACACCTACACCTAACCCTAACCCTAGTCCTAGCCCTAACCCTAGGCTAGGGTCAGAGTGAGTGTTGGGGTCCAAAATGGAGCAATGATGTGGCAAAAGCAGCCATGAACAAAATTTGTGGGATCTTGTTCAGCCCAATCATGGCTGGCATGGCCAAACTAGCTGGCTGCAAAGGTTAGGGTTAGGTTTATGGTGATGGTATGGTTAGAGGGAGGGCAAGGGGAGGTAAGGGGAACCTGTGCCCCCCCTCCCCCCCCCAACACCCCAAATCGCCCCACCTGTACCCCCCCCCCCACCACCCCGAATTGCCCCACTTGGACACCCCCCCCCCCCAACCGACCCTCCCGGAGCCCCCACCCCAGCCCCTCCTATACCCCCCCCCCCCCTTCGCCCTCCCTGAACCCCCCGCTCCAATGCCCCCCCCCCCCCCCCCCCCCCCCCCCCCCAAGGGGCCTCCGGCCAACAATTAGTTGGGGGGGTAGTTGGCGTCCAGAACCGAGGGGTCGCCCCCCCCCGTGATGAGGGGGGGTAACCCCCCCTCCCCCCCAGACCAAAGTCATCACAGCGATGAGAAGAAACGAAATTTTACCATTCGGAAAATCTTGTCGGCCACATTTGGTGCACAAAATTTTGGGACCCGCCTCCTATCTTCTAATACACCCCCCCCCCCCCCCCACAGCACTCGGTGATGGTTCCACAGCCTTTGAACCCATGCTTTCTGCGATCTCTGTCATTCTGCGTGACAGTGTGTCTGCTGCCCAGCGTGACAGTGTGCAAGCGTCAAAGGGTGCGTGTCGCACAATGTCACAATGTGCCAGTTGCACTGTGTGACAGAGTGCTTGCTGCGCGGCGTGACACTGTGCCTGCTGCAGAGCGTCACAGTGTGCCATTTGCACTGGGTGACAATGAGCCTGCTGCACGGCGTCCTAGAGTACGTGCTGCACAGCGTCACCGAGTGCCTTTGCACTGCGGGAGTGTGCATGCTGCAGAGAGTCACAATGTGCTTGCTGCACAACGTGACAGTGTGCCTGCCGTACATCCTGACACAGTGCCTGATGCACTGCGTGACAGTGTGTGTGCCGCACATCGTGACAGTGTGCCAGCGGCACAATGTTACAGGGTGTGTGCTGCACAGTGTCATATTGAGCTGCAGCACTGTGTGACGCAAAGCCTGCTGCACAGCGTGACAGTGTGCTTGGTGCATAGTGTGATGAAGTGCTTGCAGCACAGTGTGTCAGAGTGTCTGAAGCATAGTGTCAGAGAGTGCCTGCTGCACAGCGTGCCAAGGTCTCAACTGCACAGCGTGACAGTGTGCCATTTGCGCAACGTGACAGTGTGCTAGCGGCACAGCGTCATAGAGTGCGTGCTGCATAGCGTCACAATGTGCCTGTTGCACATTGTGACACAGTGCCTAGCGTGACACAGTATCTGCTGCACAGCGTGACAGTGTGCTTCCGGCGCAGCGTCACAGTGTGCCTACGGCACAGCGCGACAATGTGCGAGTAGCCATATGTGGTGGTGAGCCCGTTGCATGTTGTGGCAAAATGCCCCTGCTGCACCGCATGACACTGAGCCTAAACCACACTGTGACAGTGTGCCTTCTGCGCTGCGTGAAAATGAGCCCACCGCTCAGCGTGACATGGTGCCTGTTGTGTGACAGTGTGGCTGCTGCACAACGTCACAGAGTGTCACATGCACATCGTGACAATGTGCCAGCAGCACAATGCCACAGAAAGTCAGCTACACAGCGTCGCAGCTGCACAGCGGTACGGTGAGCTTGCTGCACAGCATCCCCTCTGCTCTGTACTGACGTGAAACACCCCCCCTGTGCCCTTTGGTAGAGGCAACCCCGGTCTTCCCGTTGTCAATGAGCCCAACACCCCCAAGGCTTGGCGGCGCTTGGGGAGCAGGAGCCAGCAGTCGCTGTGGGTGAGGCCATGGCGCACACTAGAAGCACCCCACATGACAAGCGGGCCGTGACCCTTTCGCTGCAGGGGGCTGGCATCACCCGAGGGGAACATGGGGAAGGTCCTTTGGGGGCCTAGGGTGTGAATCTCAAATGGAAGGCCAGCCCATCAGCCAAATCCTGGGGGGCGCCATCCCTCCCTCCCTCCCTCCCTTCCTTCCTCCATGTCCGAGGCGGTGCAGAGGCAAGGGCAGGGGCTCAGGCACGGGCAGCGGGCTGAGGGGGACGTTGTGTGAGGGGTAATGGCAGTTGCGTGTAGGAGCCATGGTTGGGGCAGTGCAAGGGGCTGTGCCAGGGGCGGTACTGTGGGCTACGGCAGGAGAGGGGACAGGGTCCGGGTGGCCCGGTGCCCCCGGAGCGGGCGCTGGGGTGCGGCCTCAGGGTGGAGGCGGGGGCGATCCGCGTGCCGAGCGGAGCATGGCCCAGGCACCGCCCTAGGGCCAAGGGCGCCGGGAAGGGTCCGTCGAGGGCCTAGGGTGTGCATCTGATGTGGTATGGCCGGCCGGTATGCAGAGTTAATGGGGACGCCATCGTGCTCCACCCCAGGCGTCCCGTGAGCCTTAAAATCGGCCTCCAAATCCAAATCCAAACGACCCCCCCCCCCCCCTTATAAACGACCCCCCCATCTTATAAACGACCCACCTGGAGCAATTTTCCCCCAGCAAGCAGCAAGCAGCAGCCACCGCCGCACAGGGTGGCGCGGTCTGCTTCCTCCTCCTACACCACGTCCCAACTACCGTGCATGTGCCTGGGCCTGCAGCAGACGCCCTCCCCCCCCCCCCCTCCCGGGTGGATAAGCACATCCCTGTCACACCCCACGTGTGTCTGACGGTGCGGAGCGATGCCTGAGAAGCAAGCTGCAAGAAGGAGCGAGCGGTGCCTCCCAAAGGGGCTCTGACGCGCGGCGCACGGGTTGTCCCTCTTGTGCACGCGTGCCCCTGGTCCAGGCCACGGGGTGCAGTGCTTCGATGGGTCGCGCCGCTGCTCCTGCGCGCAAACGCAGCACAGAGATGCGGTGTGTGACCTGCTGGTCTGGGGAGTAAGTGTCCCCTGGCCCTGGCCCTCCCTTGCCCGCGGAGCGCACGGTGCTGCCCAGAACAGAGGACCAGACAACTCCCTGTCACCCCCTTCCCCGCGGCGCATGGCCATCGGTGCCGCTGCCCTCAGAATGCGCAAGTGGCCGACGTCCAGAACAAGCTCAACCAGATCCGCCTGAGTCTGCTGCGGCTGTTGGAGACGTACGCCACCAACTGGAACAGGGTCCATGACAGTGTGCCGGTGTGTCTGCGTGGTGCGTTTTGACCGGCCGACTGCTGGACACACTGCCTTCTCTAAAACACACGTGCCACTACCAGGGGCAAGGGGGGGGGGTCATACCGGGTAGAAATTCTGTGTCATACACTCTGTGCGAAATTTGAGTGCTCAATTTGTTCGGTGTTTTTGAGGATTTGCATGGGTATACGTCCGGCTGTGCCTTTGCTCACTTGTACCATGCCAGAGGATTTGGTTGATGACAAGTGGTTTCCCATGGAAGCTGCAGAAGTGCTGAAGTGGTTTTGCCTCATTTGCCGTGTTCCCGCGGGTGCAGACAAGAGTGCTGGTTGATGCACCAGGGAAGTCCTCCAGGAAGTAACAACCGTTGACTGTTTCTCATGAGCAACCTTTGCCAACCTTGCATTATTTGCTCGCTCATCTTTACGAAATGTCTTGTCGCGCCAAAATTTGTAGATTCGAGTTTTCCGAGACACGGAATCCCTCCCCGCCCCCCCCGCCGCCGGTAGTGTTCAGCAGGGCCGCTGTGTCTCATTAGGCAGCAGCCCTGCACCCTTTGCCACTCGGTAGGAGCCACTGCCGAGGCCAGGGCAAGGACAGGACAGGGCGGAGGTCAGGGGAGGGAGTGGGACAGAGGCAGGGCCGCTCCAACATCGGAACAGGAAATGGAAGCACTGGAGGCACCGCCACAGACCGCCAACGCATCTCTCCGTGCCCAGACCCGGGAATCGACCCAGCTGTGCACAGCTGTACACAGTAGCCAGCTCTAGCCGCACATCGGCGTACACAGCCTCCAGTGGAGCTGTACGTAGCCATACATGGTTTTTTTTTGTAATGAACAGTTCCCTTTCAGCCTGGCCCGGCCGTACACAGTTGTACACACGTATTGAGCCTGGCCCTACGTCGCCTTGCACTGAAAAAAGGCCCAGCCGTGCGCTTACATAGCTGCGTACGGCGACGCCTACGTACGCAGCTGTAGGCGTACGGCTATTGCCACAGGTCAGCGCCGTGGGCATTTGCTTTCCGGTCCACACTTCTGTGTGCACAGGCCGACAGTGTGCACCTGGTCCCCAACATGATTGCCCACCTCACGGAGGGTGAGTTCACGGTGCTGTCGGAATTCCCTGAGCTCCTGCTGAGTGTCTTATCGCAGACCGCCCACACCGTGGGCCCCGCAGGTCTGTGCAGTTAGGGATGATTGAGGGCACAGCGCCCTGCGTGCCCCCCTCACCTGCCCGACAGGCCATGCATTCTGCCCCCCTGTCACGCATTTCGCACAGGGTTATCCCCTCAACTGCCAGCCTCTCAGACAACCTCCTCTCCTCATCTGCCGGGCATGCACAGCCCATATAGCCAGCAATACTGCGTTATGCGTGGGGCTCCACACAGGCAGAATGCATCGCATGCCCAACTAGCCAACGGTGCCGACTGTTGGCCCTTGCCGAAGGATCCTCGTTTCCAGCCTTCTGGGATGGCTCCTGCTGCAGGTTTGCCGCATGAGTCCTTGGTTCAGTTGATGCCCGCGCTTGGGCTCCTGCTGCAGCAGAAGAACGGCAACACTTTCAGAACTTTGGTCAGTACGCTTGTTGACCTTGCTGCCAAGACCATGGCCGAAGGTGTGCTGGACGTGCTGACCTCTGCCCTGAGTCCACTGTCATTGTCCCATGGGGTATGGGGCTTGGACACCGTCGTTTTTATCTCCCACTCTGGTGTTCTTGCAAGTGCTGTCAGTAATCCTCCCGACCGCCGTCACTTATTCTCCTGACCGCCGTCAGTTATCCTCTCAACCGCCGTCAGTTATCCTCCCAACCGCCGTCAGTTATTCTCCTGAACGCCGTCAGTTATCCTCCAAACCGCCATCAGTTATCCTCCCGACCACCGTCAGTTATTCTCCCGACCGCTGTCAGTTATCCTCCCAATCGCCGTCAATTAATCAAAAGGGGGCAAATGACGACTTTTATGACCCCCCATACCCCCTTCCCCCCTACCCCTCCCACACCCCCTTCGGCACGCTGATTCCAAAAACAATTGTGTGTCCCTTTGTTGTTCTGGTACCTGACGGGTCCCACCCGACTGGTTGGCGTGAAAATGACCTGACAGGAGAGCCCCATTCCAGGGGGCAGGGGGCCTTGGAAAGGAGGCTCTCACAACCCTCCCCCCCTTCTGCATTTGGCCCGAGCCCAATAAGGGACAGAGGAGGACGAAGAGGTGCCCTCAACTGGATCAACTCGGAGGCAGAGGGGATGACGGACTGGGTGCAGCGTGGTGCGGTGACCAGTTTATACGGCTAGGGTTGTGGATTAAGGAAGCGTTGGAAGATGGATGACACAATGCCCGTGTACTGCCCGGTGTCAAGCGGCAGCGGCGCCAAGTGGAGTCTTTTTTGGGGCCCCATCAAGGCACCCCCCACCACCGGTGCACCAGGGCAGGCTCGGCCATAAGCCCTCCTTAAGTGGGAAGAGGGGTAATCTTCAGCCTCCAATGGAGGCACGTTGGGGCGCACCTGTGGCATTATGGAAGCTTGGCTTTTGTTTTCTCAGAGGAAGGTGTTTGGGAGGGAGCATCTGCTTGACCAGATGAAGACCTTTGAGTGGTTTGAATACCGTGCCTGACCCCGACCCCGGGCCCCTCTGAGGTTGCTGCTGTTGTCCAGGTATGTCCATAACAGCACAGACTCCCGATTGCCGTGGGATAAAACGGGGTGAGAAGTGTACATTGGCGGTCCGTCTCATCAGAACCAGTCCCACAGAGCTGGTTTCGAAGGTGTGCATGTGTGCATGCGCTTCTGGCAGGGCATTGGGCACTGGTGACCGGAGCAACCGCACTGCCCGGGATTTGATTTCGGACACCACATTCCATTTGACGGGTCTAGCTGCATGGGCATGCCTGAATGCTTGTTGTTGAATGCTGATTTCTCTTGATGTTTACAATATGCTACAAAAATCTGATGTTTCTCCAGCAGCACCAGCACCAGCAGCAGCAGCAGCAGCGAGCAGCAGCAGCAAGCAGCAACTGCAAGCTGCTCCCCATCCTTCCCCTCCATTTGCCCCATATTCTTCGTTTTCCACATATTTTGCCACTTAGGCTTGCAGAGCTTCTCTGGGAGCTAGATTGCCTCCCAGATCTTCTCCCTGTGTCTGTCCGTGTTTATTGTCTGTCGGGTGTCTGCTTTTGTTTCTACTGCCAGCGTGGTTTGCAATTTCGTCTACAGGCGTGCTACACCATGCCAGGCGATCACGCAGTGTGCCTGCCCAGCAATTTCCTGATTGACAATCCTGTTTCATATTTGCAACTAATCGTGGATCTCCGTACTCTGCTGTATGGTTCGTCTGCCGCATGGGATAAGCGAGCAACACCCCTTGGTATGTGTGGGCGTGTGCGCGGGCGTTGATGTTGACTGATATTGATGTTGGGCCGACGAGGACCTGTTGCCCAGTGCTAGTTGCCCCTGGGATGTGGTGTGAGATGTCTTCGCATGATGTCTGGGTGTTGGATGCTACAGACTGGAGTCCCAGTGTGCCACTGTCAGTTTGGGGGGGTTCACGGGTGATTCTCTTGAACAGAAGTTGTCGCTGCATGAGCCTCCCCAACATTTGTACCTGTTGCTATTTGTGTCCGTTACTCCAGTTGCAGAGTCACCGGTACTCAACGTCACCATGTACAACGTCTACAGCTCTGGAGTCGCGGAAGCCCTCAGTATCAAAGGTGCGTGCTGCGGCCCTGGCCCTCAGCTGCAGTGCATGTCGTGGATTGCCACACAGTGTACAGCGTGTGTGCCTCGGCCTTGCATTGATGAGCAACGAGACTGAACCTGGCAACTGAACAACGTCTTGGCACTTCACTGCCTGCAAATGGGATGCCTCCCCCCCTTTTTGCTGTGAGATCCGGTCTGTTGTTCCCCCACCATCGCAGGATGAGGAGAGAGGCTGGACGTTGTGACTGACCACTTCATAGAAAGCGTGTGTACCAACTCTGCCAGTCTGAGGGCCATGTGGAGCGCCGTGGTGTAGATTAGATGAAGCAGAAATGCAAAGTTGGGCACAGGGTGGGTTGGTTTTTGCCTTCCCCCTCCCGCAGTTGAAAGTCCAGGACCTAATGATTTGGTGTGCTATGTTGGTCACCAGCCCTGTAGCAGCATCAGCAGTGGTCTGTGAAGTGCCCATGGAGATTCACGCGCATTGGTGTTTACAGGACTGGTGCGGCCTGTGGAGATTGGGTTTGCTCTTCCGGAGGGTGTTCCTCCGAAGATCCCCAGGGACCAGCCCACTCATGATGGCACTCACGTCATCACTTGGAATTGCTCTTATTTGCAGGTGTGTACCTCTGCTGTTCAAGGTGTGGGGGTACCGTGCAAACTCCAATATTTTGCCAAAATATTTAATTCCAGAGTGTTTTTTTCTGAGCGCAAAAAAAACAAGAAACACAATTTTTTTGAATAATTCTGCCGTTCGGGACACAGGAATTCGCAAAAAAAAATAGGTTAATTAAATAAATAATCCGGAGAGTGTAGGGTTTGTACTGTTTGTGAACAATCGTAGAGACGTCCACAGAATTAACAATCTGTGAAACCAAATGGCGACAAAAGCCCTCATTATCGGCCGCTGCAAAGCTTGTTGCCGCCGTCGAATGGCTTCCTCAGAGGGCAAAGTTGGGAAGAAAGAATGCAAAGAGAACATTGCTGTCGGTGGAAAGGGTCGGGGCAGATAGGGGAAGCAACAAGGGTCCTTGCATCATACCTCCTGATATTGTCCCCATCCGGCGGCGGCCCGGCAAACACCAGCATTGAGGACACAGTATCAAACGCAAAATGTCAAAATGTCAGTCGGACAAAATTTAATTGTAAAAAATAAATTTATTTTATGGGTGGAATACACAGTTTTTGGCTCGCAAATTCAAAATAATCGCAAAAAAAAATATTTTTGAGGCTATTTAGTGGCAAAAACAAAAATTTTGCTAAATATTAATTGTTTTTTTTCCGCAAAATATTCGTGTTTCAAAAATATTCGTGTTTGCCCGGTAGTGTGCCATCAACAGACACACATGTGAGTGAAAACAAGAACACAGGCTTGGCGGGTGGCCGTCGAGGGCAGAGGGGACAGAGTCGGGAGCCACGTGCCGGCAGGCAACCGGTCGGAGAGGTGCGTGGGAGGGGCACCAAGTGGACTAGAGAGGGGATGCTGGCGCCGGCACGGGGCTGCATGAGGTTAGCACGACCAAACGGGGGCGGGGCAAACAAACTAATTTTCGAAACATTTTGGGCGAGCGCTCAGCAAGGGCCTAAGAAAAGACCCGCCACTGGTCCCTGTGGGGAACGGCCACCCCAGAGGGATGTTCGGGCAAGGCGCAGCGCAGCCCCGGACCTATTCGCGCCACTCCCCCATGCCTGCAGAGCAAGGTGCAGGCAGGCCGGGGATGAGGATGTCCGTTGCTCCCGGAGCAGAGTCTAGGTGGGAGCTGAGAGTGCTCTAGTGCCAAGCGGGGCGGGGCCTCTGCGCCACCCATGAGGGGGCTGGCGGCTAGGACCCAACCCAAGGGGAGGGGGGGGGGGCTCTACAACCCCAAAATGGTTGTATGGAACAATGGGTTTTGTGGGCGCCAAAGGCGCCGGATATTTGGTTTTAGGCACGTCCCATTTCTGATTTCATCCCATTGAGTGTCGGGGACCCCCGAGACGGCAGGGGTTATGTTCTTGCCCACTCTTGGTCTTTCTTTCCTTATCGCTCACTCTTGGGCTGTTCGAGCCCCGTGGTTACATGGTGCGCTCTTTCTTTCCTTATTGCCTCCCACACTTCGGTGCGGCCCCTTGAATTGGGGTGATGGACTCCCACATGCTTCAATGTGGCCCCTTCAGTTGGGGTGATGGACTCCCACACTTCAGTGTGGCCCCTTGAGTTGGGGTGATGGACTCCCACACGCTTTGTGTGGCTCCCACACACTTTGGACTTCCCATGTTGTTCTCCTTGTCACGTGCTCCGTACCCTTGCACTACTCGTTAAGCTTGATACTCTTTGCACGCAAATGCCATAGGGTTTTCTAAGTTGCGCATGGGGCGGTTCCTGAGCTCTGAAAATTGGGATGCTTGTGCTTGTGGGGTGGGCATGTAGTCCATACGTTGCTTGTCACTTGCGCCGGTGCCACATGTGTCTGTGCCTATTTGTAGCGTCTTTCCTTTGTGTCCGTTCTTCCTCATGGTGTTTCAAACATTAGAATGGCGGAGATGAATGATGCCGGGTGTGCTACATGTCCGGGTTTTGTAGTAGTAGTGGCAATAGTAGTAGCAGTTGTTGCAATGCCGGTTCCCGTTGCAGCACGAGTGCCTCCTCTAGCACTAGCGCATTCTTCTGTGCCACGTCTGGCACTAGTGACTATGTGCCATCAGAATCCATGTCTTATGCACCAGCACCCCGGGTCACAAGGTCGCAAGCACCTCGGCTGAAGAAGTGTATTCTGCACAAGAGTACTGGCAAGAGGTCACGTAACGAGTGGAATGATGATTCTTACGCTTGATGCCCCTCCCCTCCCTCTCGTTTTTTTGCCCCTTCCCTGAAGAAAGTTTTCCAAGTAGCCACTCTTGGTCTTAGGCCCTTCCCTAGAAAGTCGTCCCCGTTTGCAACAGGTGCAACACGTCCCGGGGGGGGGGGCGGGCCCGGTCCTTGTATGCGACCCTCCCCCCCGGACCCCCCCTCCCCCGGGTTTTGAGAGATAGTGGGTTGGGGGGTGCCAACGGCCCTCAATTTTTTTTGTGCATGCTTCCCTTTCATCAAACCATCCATGCCCTGAGCGCCAGATTAGCAAGATATATCCCGGCAAAGACAAGAAAGCGCTAATATCACATACATACTTCCATACCCCCAAACCCTCAGACGCACATCCCCCCTGGAGGTATGCATGTGGTAGTAGTTGGTTGCGCACAGGCCCCCCCACTTTGGGACCCCCCCCCCCCCCCTTGCCAAGCCGCCAATACCCCCCCCCCCCCTCCACACCCTCCAGCCGACCCCCCCCCCCCAACTCCCCCCCCCACAAGTTTTGACAGATTGGTGGGCGGTGGGTCGCATCAAGACCGGTTGTAGTCCCCCCCCCCCGGGAACACGTCATAGGCCCTCCCCTTTTCATCCTCACACGTGCAGGTGCAATGTAAGCGGGGAGAGGTGATGATACCATCATGGCGTGTGGACCGGGGCGACCACCTCGAGTTGCCATCTTTGTGTATTGTGACTCTAGTCCCATGACCGCCTCAAGAGCCCATCCCCCTAGGTTCCCAGTGTGCTTGGGAATACCCAAGCCGATGATACCCTACCCTCCATTGGGGTAAGGGGCGTGCAAACTGTCGGATCACACTTGGGCCGCATACCCAACCGTTTGGAGGTGCCCAACAAAAAGGTGCTAAGTTTGGGTCGACAAAGGGGTGGGGGGGACCCTGCCCTCCCCCCCCCCCCCTGCAACCCCTGAAATGGTTGAACACCCCTCGGGGCCGAACCTTGGCTGGCAGGCGCCCCCGTGGCGCCACCACCGGGCCTCGGGGTGCCGGCGGGCGAGCGCGGGGATGGGTCCGTTGGGGGCCTAGGGTGTGCATGTCAGCTCCCTCACGTGATGCAACCCGTCCTTGCCCATCCCCCCCTTGGGCATGTAATCTTCACCAGGGCACTGAATGGGAGCAGAACGGGGTCAACACGACGATCCAGAGCTTGGGTTACAAGTGTCTCACATCGCATCTGACCCTCTTTGCCCTGAGACCCTTGAACACATCATTTGCGGATCTCTTCGCACCGCCCGGACAGCACTCCTCCGGAGAGGTATTGCAGAGGGACCTGGGGTGTGTGGGAAAGGTCATCAAACATGAGGTAAGGGAGGCAGTCAAGATGGGTGTCCTTGGTCCCAACCGCACGCTGGGAGGGCAGCAGCATTGCCTGACAGCAGCAGTTCCTCCAAGACCACTGCCGCCTTTGCTTGTGGTGGTGCGTATTGCAGGTGCCTGGCCTGTCTGCCCTTCTATGTGCTCCAGGTGCGACCTCCCACAGAGCACCATCACGCGGCGACACATTCCATGGGTATCGGCCCCGGGCACCGGGTGTGCACAGTACAGGGGGGGGGGGGGCGAATTTCGCCTGGGGACAATTGCGCAAGGGAAAAACTTCGCCATCCTTGAAATCCCCAAAGCTCCAAGTGTCACACGCCTGAACGACTGCAATAAAAGACACAAGGCATGCACCAGACAAAGATTCCCAAATTCCAACACATTGCCACGACATTGTCACAGAATTGTGTTTTCTGAGAGGGGCCAGGCGCCCCTACGAACGCGCCAGAGCCAACCGTTTCTTGCGCAGATGCATGAAATCTGGTGCTGCTGATCCTGTAACTGGTGCTGGAGGTGTTGGCCTCTTTTTCAAAGCATTGAGAATCACTGTAGCGCTGTCTGTAGCGCTGCATGAGCATTACACAGTGTACGTGGCTGCACCAGATTTAATGCATCTGCGCAAGAAACGGTTGGCTCAGGCGCGTTCGTAGGCGCGCTTGGCCCCTCTCAGAAGACACAATCACTGCAGCTGTGGCGAAGTATTGAAATGTTTCACCAAAATTTCGCCAGGGGAAAAGTCCGCCGCCTTTCTTAACGGCGAAATTTTCCCGGCGAACTTCTCCCATGGCGAAATCACCCCCCCCCCCCCTGTACCGAGTCGTGCCACCTGTGCCCTTGCGCAGTCGAGGAGGTTGGGTGCTGCAGCAGCAGCAGCCAAGAACCAGTGCTTCCCTGTACCCTACACCTGAGGCCCAAGCACCGTGCTCAGTGGTGCCCCAGCCATCTGCTCTAGGGCAGGCCCACGTCTCCCCTGCCAGCCTCAGGGTCAGACTCCCGATCTCGCCCCCAGAGCCCAGAGCACTGGGCACACACCCTGCCCCACTTCGAAATCTTCACAGTCAGTCAGGGTGGCCGTCCCTGCCCCACACAAATGGGGCTGACAGCCCGACCGTCTGGTCCCAGAGCACACAAGACTGTGGATAGTCCCTGGGGCAACCAGAGCGTATGCGGGCGGGGGATGCCTTTTCGTATCCCACAGGCAGGGGGAACGCTTGTGCAGGGTACCACCCGGTCCTGTGCTTTGTTCCTTTCTGCCGGAGGAGGGGACTGTCGGAACAGGCACCCCCACCCCTCTCCCTCCCCATGAAGAGCTGCCGGCGCCGGCGTGGGAGGGACTCCAAGGGGCAGCAGCAGCATTTGGGAGCAGAGGGACAAGTGTCCCGCTCTCACCAAAGGGGGCGGCCTATTCGAATCAGACCCGTGGTTAGAAGCGTGCGCACAGACCAGGGCTAAGCGTGCGCAAGCGTGCGCAGTGTTGGGTGGTAAGTGTGCGTAAATGTGCGCCATCTCCACGTCCAAGCGTGCGCATGCGTGCACTTTTTTTTTTTGACTGGAAAGCCCCTTAAGTGCTTTGTCAGCACACAGTGCTCTTAAACAAAAATTCCACAAATGTTTTCCTGCACAGAACCTGTGCATGACTACACAGGAGGTCCCCCTCCGTGTCCCCGAGCCCAAGCATACACAAGCATGTGGAGGGTTGGGGTGTAAGCGTGCTTCACGTGCATACCCATGGAAAGTAAGCATGCGCAAGCGTACACGCACGCTTCTAACCACGGGTCTGATTCGAATCCAGACACCCCCCCCCTCCAGACCCCCCGAAGTTTTTGAACCTGTGTTTCTCCAATTTGAGATTTTTGGGGAAACTGCTAGCGCTGCAGGCGCCAGAATTTTTGGTTTTTGGCCTCTCAAGGGGGAATTTTTTTCCCCCGATGTGTCTATACTCAAAATACTCAGAATTTTGTGGAGGATTCAAAAATGGGTGAAAAACACAAAAAAAATATGACCCCCCGCCAACCTCCGGGTCGGACCTTGGCTGATGGGAGCCTGAGCTGATGGGCAATTTTTTTGTTAAAAAAATTGTTTTTGCCCCATTTCTTTATGTTCAAAATGATCAGCGTGTCATGGGGATAATTTTGAGGTGTGTATGCAGAATGGCAGCCGGAACCCCGGGGCAGAAACAACCCGATAAATAAATATGAACACAAAAGCACAAAACGCACGAAAGCAGGTGCAGCACAAGTGACAGGATGGACTAGAGTTCATGGCTGACTGTTCAGGGCCATGTGCATGAATGAGCAGAGGAAATCACCTCGAAGAGAGGTTGTTAGATCAAGCGCAGGCGCGGGCGTCGTATACCCCCCCTTTTTGGGGGTCATTCGCGTAGCATACCCCAAGGCATGATATTTGATGTCCAACCCCTTGTAAAATCATTATTTTGCCCAATAAGACCATCCCCCAATGGATTTTTTGATTCTGAGGCCTCTATCCCCTAAAACTGGATAACACTTTTTTGCGGGGGGGGGGGGGGGGGGTGGGGGGGGATGGGGGGGGGTTGGGGGGGTCAAAAGTTTTCGCTGAGAAGGCTACAAGCAATGGGAGACACAGTGGTGTCACATCCACCTCCGGTCGAATGGTAACGCACCCAGCCGCAGAATCAGCTTGCAAAGGTTGTTAGATCAAAGCCAGGCAGGGCAAATGCCACATACCCCCCCATTTTGGCCTTTTTGGGGCTATTCGCGTACCCTACCCCAAGGGGTTGAATTGTTAGTTTAACCCCTTGTAAAATCATTATTTTGTCCAATAAACGCATCCCCCAATGATTTTTTGGTCCGGACCCCCCCAGACCCCCCCCACGTGAAACCCACTTTTTTGAGGTTTTGAGGGAGGGGGGGGTGTGTGGGGGGGGGGGTGGGGGGGGGTTAAAAAATGAACCCCCCTTTTTTTGGGTCGAAAATCATGAATCTTTTGGTTTTTTTCGATTTTGAGCCGAAAAAGTGTTTCCGGGTCCCGACTCCATGGGGTTTGTATGGGGCGGAGTGGGACGAGCGCTGATGCACTTTTCAGCCATTTTTGCTATTTTGGCGGTTTTGGCAACCTCGGCGACCCCGTGGTACCCACTGTGAGGGGTGTGAGTGGGGATGTTGTGACAGTATATGCCTACTAGGATACGAAAGGACGTTTTTTGTAGTCTCTAGCCTTGCCTAGGGCCGGTCACAACCCGTGCCAAAGACGCGAAATGACTGTTTCCACCAATAATGGCCTAGTGAATGGGCCAGTACACAACCTGCTTCTGCAGTTTTTCACCCTGGGCAGCTCAAAAATCGAAGTTTTCAAAACTTGTTTTTATGATATTG
Source organism: Eutreptiella sp. 'Long Island Sound 2002' (assembly GCA_964036045.1). Classification (NCBI taxonomy): domain Eukaryota; phylum Euglenozoa; class Euglenophyceae; order Eutreptiales; family Eutreptiaceae; genus Eutreptiella; species Eutreptiella sp. 'Long Island Sound 2002'. The sequence continues at coordinate 7,490,799 of OZ038382.1, read as the reverse complement.
TGACCACACGATATGACCATCCAAGGTATGTAAAGCATGTTTTAGGCTGTATTTACATGTTTTTCACCCTATTTGGGTATTAGCTTCGGGGGGGGGGGGGTCTCCCAAGGGATTATTGGTACACAACCTGCTTTTGCAGTTTTTCACCCCGGGCAGCTCAAAAATCGAAGTTTTCGAAACTTACTTTTTTGATATTGTGATCACCTAAAATGACCATCCAAGGTATGTAAAGCATGTCTTAGGCCGTATTTACATGTTTTTCAAGCGCTCTGTGTCGTCTCACCCACCTCTCGACCTATGACCGGCGAGAGCGGGCCATCGGCACCCTGGTCACCCCGCTAGCGCTCCATGGGGTGGCCGTGGCGCCGGTGACGGAGCCCGATCTGCGGGGGCTAGAGACCATAGTAGTGCGGGCCCTGTGGGGAGCAGCGCGCGTGTCCCGGGCCAAGGAGGTCATCTTCACCGTCCTTTCCGAGGGGCATCGCGTGTCCCCAGTCATGCACACGCGATATGAGCGCCTCCTCTGGCTGGCCCGGTTGGCCCGGCGGCCGGGGGTCACCCATGTCTTCGCCCAGGCTATCTGGGAATTGGGGGGCCGCCCACCCGGGACGGGCCCGGTGGGGCGCGCGCTCCGCACGGCGGCCTCCCTGGGCCGGACCCCGCGCGAGGGCTGGTGGTGCTGGGACGTCCCACGGCAAGAACACCCCCGGCACTTCGTGCAGGAGCCACTCCGCCACCTCCAGCACCGGGTCTGGGACAGCCTTCGCTGCCACTCCTTGCGCCAGCTTGAGGCGCGGCGCCCGGTCACCTTTGGTGGGCTGGGCGACGGGGCGGATGGCCCGGCTTGCCGCGCGGCGCTGCGGGTAGCCTCCACGGAGTTGGAGAAGTCGCTGCTGCGCGGCCTCATGGCCGGGGCCATGTGGACAGCGGCCCGCGTGTCGGGCCACGGCACGCGGACCAACTCCGCGTGCCCCCACTGCGGCGCGGCGCACGAGGACGAAGTCCACGTCCTGTGGGAATGCCCGGAGTTGGACGATGCCAGGGGGACATGGCTCCCCTGGCTGAATGACGCGGCGGGGGCCATCCCCCGCCTGCGACCGCCGGACCAGTGGCCATCCTGCCTGCGGAAAGCGGGCCTCTTTCCCCTCCGGCTGGCGCAGGGGGTGGACCGGGACCTCCTCGACAAGTTCCCGTACCGCCTTTACGGCATGTACTTGGCGGTCCTCGCTGCCCGCATGGCAGCCAGCCAGGGGGACCAGCCGGGCCACGGGGACTCCCTCTTTCCAAACCAGCCGCGCCCGCGGCCCCGCAACCCCTACCCCAGGGACGACTTCGTTGGCCCCCTGCCGGGGGACGCCGTCCGCCACCAGCCGCGGCTCTGGCCGGGGACCCCGCCGGACTGGCGGTGGCCCTAGGACTTCATCCACGACCTGGTCCGGTGGGCCCGGGCGCTTGCCTGGATGCCGGGGCCGGCGGAGGTCTCCTGGGCTGAGTTGGCCCTGGATTATGAGGCGTTTGTGGGGCGGGCGCTCCCATCCTCCCCGGACCACCGGCTGCGGGGCACGCGCCTGCCGCTGGGGGAACGGGCCCAAATTCTGCGCAAGGCAGTGGGCCTGGCGGAGCGCCATCTAGCAGCGGGCACGCTGCTGAGTGGGGCCCCGCTGGGGCGCTGCCGCTCGCTCCTCCCCCTGGGGGGCCGTCGTGTGCGCGGGGCTTTCGGCCCGCCCATACTTTGCGGCGCGCCACGAAGTTATGCTGCAGCCAATGCGCCTGGCGGCGCACTGCCGCGACTCGTGGGTCCGGTGCTTGCGGGCGCCTGCCCACATGCGGCCACCACTTGGTGACCGCTTTTTAATGGATTACTTCCCCCGTCCCCTCGAGGGGGGGGCGCCTCTGCTCCCGTATGCCCGGAGGCCCCCACGGGCGCCAGCCCGAAGCGTCCCGCTCGCGGCTCCACAGCGCAGCCGCCCCCCGGGGGCGGGCAGCGGCACACAGGGCGCGCTCTGCTTGGAACATGGGGCGCCGTCTTGCGCCCGGTGCAGAAGCCTGAGCTGGGGCATCAGCCGCTGCTGCTGGGCGGGCCACGAAGGCCACACCGGCTCCTCGGCGGGCCCAAGCTGCCCGAGAGCCCCGCCCCGGGTCGCGCCGGGGTGCTCGTCCCTGAGGCCCGACGCGCGGGAGCGGCCGCGTTGTCCTCCTGGCTAGGACGGGCCCGCCCGGCTTCCCAGGCCCTCCCGAGCTCGGGCCCTCCGGCGACACGCCGGTGCACGGCACCGCCCAGAACGCTGGGTACTCGCCCCTCCTCCACCCTGGGGCCCGACGACCCCCGGCCTGCGAAACGCCAGACGCCTAACCGGGCTAACCGGGAGGACCCGGGGGGAGTGGGGCTACAGCTAAAGGGTGGGGGGGTAGCAGGTCCCTTCTCACCCCCCCCCCCCCCAGCAGGGGGGGACGACGGCCCAGGGCCGGTCCCCGCTTCCGCCTCCGCCACCACGGGGGCCACGGGGGCACTGTCTGCACCGCGGGACCCGCCCCCACCATCCCCCCCGGCAGAGCGGCCCCCCTCATCGCTCCCTGATGTTTTCAGCCGCATTTCAGCGGCCCTGAGCAACCGCGACGATCCCCCCCGCGGGATTGGCGGCGGCCTCAGCCGAAGGCCACCAGGTCGGTGGCGGACATGTTCCGCGCACGCCCTCCCCCCCCACACGCAGGGGTTGACGCAGTCGGGGGGAGCTCCTCTGACCCAGTGGCGGACACGCCCTCAACGCCTCCTCCATCCCAGTCCACACTGCCGCAGCGGCGGCAGCACGGCAGGGCCAGCACGGAAGAGACCTAGTCCCCTCCGGCTCGTCCCTCCTGGCCGCTGTGCGGACACAGGCGGGGGGCCTGTAGGGGAGGCCACGGGCGCCTGAACTCGACTCGGCCCACCTCCCCGCCCCTCTGCCTCTGTACATAGGCCAGCGGACGCTAATAGACGAATGCCGTATTTACATGTTTTCCACCCTATTTGGGTATTGGGCGCACGGGGGGGGGGGGGGGGGGTCTCCCAAGGGATTGGTACACAACCTGCTTTTGCAATTTTCCACCTTGGGCAGCTCAAAAATCGAAGTTTTCGAAACTTATTTTTTTGATATTGTGACCACCTAAAATGACCATGCAATCTATGTAAAGCATGTTGTAGGCCGTATTTACGTGTTTTTCACCCTGTTTGGGTATTAGCTTCGGGGGGGGGGGGGGGCTCCCAAGGGATGGGTACACAACCTGCTTCTGCAGTTTTTCACCTTGGGCAGCTCAAAAATCGAAGTTTTCGAAACTTATTTTTCTGATACCGTGATCACTTAAAATGACCATCCAAGGTATGTAAAGCATGTTTTGGGCCATATTTATGTCGTTTTTTCCCTATTTTGTTTGTGCGTTGCTTGGAGTAGTTTCTCTGCGAGGTGGACTTGCCGAAGGCAATAGAATTTTAGGTCGGCGGTTCGAATCCTGGGGGGTGGACGCCGGCGGTGGCACCGCTGCCGTATTGGCCGCACCAGGGTTCGAACCGCCGACCAAAAAGTCTGCGGCCGACTGCATTACCACTCGGCCACTGCCAATTATGAGACCAGTTGTTCTCCCCACTGCTTGCTTCCGTGTCTGCCACTGACAAAAAACCCAAAGTGTGTGTTTCTGTCTGACTGACTGCTGGCCTGTCTAACTGACTGACAGCCTCTCTTCGAGGTGCACTGCCAAAGGCAATAGAATTCTGTACAGAGGCAGGAAGGAGCAGAAAACTGTGCCACTGGGCTGCAGAATCCGGACCTACAGGACACCAGCAGCGTGCCCCATCCGTTCCACCACTGGTCGGCGGGCGAGCGCAACTACCACCCATCTATCGCCCGAGTGCCACCCCTTGAGCACTTCGCTCATGGTCCTCGCTGATCCGTTACCTCTTAAGCATGAGGTTTGCTCGTCGGTGTGTGCCAGGCCAGAGTGCATCAAGCTGTTACCAAATGGTCTTGGGAGATGAATCATCAACAATTCGAGCGCACCCGGCGGTTGCAGGACCACTCACGGCAGTACTAGATGATCCAAAGGCCAAGAGAAGCGGGGGGGGGGGTTAGAGCATTTGTGCCACTGGGGCCTCTAGCAGCTATGAGGTGCTGTCTCTGCTCTACTACGGTCAGTCATGCAATGATTGTGAACTGCCAAGTGCCTCGCTTACCTACATTGCAGTGCGGAAATACTGTTGCGTCACTCGTTTCAGGGCAACCTGGCACTGCAGATCGTCATCTATTCACTCCTGGGCGCATTGGGCCTGTGCACTCTTTATTTCTGCTACGATTTCATCCGGTATCGCAGTGCAGAAAAGAAGAAGGTGTTGATTTCTTTGGGATGCTGCGGGGCGTAGGCCTTCTTGCCACTCCGTGCGTGTCTATGTATGCAGATGTATGTCTGTTTGTGTGGCCACCGCAGCTTGGTGTCAAGTAGCTCGCCTCTCAGGGTATGACATCCACGACATGCGGCGGGCGATGCGCGCAGCAGTCGTCAGGGGACTGGCCACCTCCGACCAGCAGCACACGTTCACCATTCGGTTCTTACACCACACCAGCTCGGTTCCCCTTCCACAGTTCTGTGTCTTGCACAGTGCCCTCCGCTGGGTCAAAACTCACGTTCACTGGGCCGGGGGGCAATACACTACGTGGGTCTTCCCACGTTCAATCGCTCCTGCTGGCACCACAGGGAATTCGTGTCATGACCACCCCTCCCTGCATCATCAATGGGTGTTCGCAACACCGCCGGGACGTGTGTGTGTGTGTGTGTGTGTGTGTGTGTGATCATGCGGCTTCGCGTGGTCCATGGAACATTGCAGGACACAGTTGTTGGGTACAATTGTATGTTTCCCTCTCTCAACCGCACCAGGAGCATGGAAGCAATGCTGCAAGGAATACAGCCTCTGCCCAAATGGTGGATGAGAACAGTGCACCTCCCGTCACTCTGTCCCTCAGAAAGGCGCATAGCCTCAATGACAATCAAGACAATGACAATTAAAGCTTGTGGCCTTGCTTGCCAGGTTGGGGTGATGAAGGGTTTCCCGTACCGAAATGACCAGTCACTCTTGAGGCGGTAGGTTTACACAGGCATTCACGTACAAACACATACATGCACATGAACACACAGACACATAGACAGACACAGACACATGGGCCAAACCAGACTAGGAAACACTAACAAAAACACTACTGAAGGGGACCAAGAGCACCAACCCACTGAAGATGGAAGACGGGCAGGCACTGGTACTATCACCCTAACTACTGGCTTGTGCTGGCATTATTTTTGACTGCTGGTGTGCGTGCATGCGTGCATTCATGTATGTGTGTGGTGGGTGCTTGCGTGTGTGTGCGTGCACACTTGTACATGTATGTGTATGTGCATGTGTATGTGTATGTGTATGTGTATGTGTATGTGTATGTGTATGTGTATGTGTATGTGTATGTGTATGTGTATGTGTATGTGTGTATGTGTGTATGTGTATGTGTATGTGTATGTGTATGTGTATGTGTATGTGTATGTGTATGTGTATGTGTATGTGTATGTGTATGTGTATGTGTATGTGTATGTGTATGTGTATGTGTATGTGTATGTGTATGTGTATGTGTATATGGTATGGTCACCTCAGGCAGTGTATGTGTGTATGAAAATGTGTATGGTTCACAAGCTCGGGGGGGGGGGGGGGGTTCGGTCATTTCTGCCCTAGCCTACGTACAGCTAGTATTGTGTAGTGACCACCCATGGATGCTCAGAGCGATGCACACAGCGGTGTATTGTGTGTCTGTTGCCTCCCCCAATTATTAAAAACACGAAATGTGTGGTTTATGCAATTGCACGCCACCTGCATTCTGTGCGGCAAGGCTGCTCAAACGCATGCAGTTTGGGAGGGCGGGCAATATACTGATCAAATCATACCTTTGGAGCCCAAAGGACTCAGCCGGTCTTGTCTTCTGATTTTCACTTGCTCCTTTCCCTAACGGACGGAGTCCAATGCCATTGGTGTTCCCTCTTGACCAAAAGGGGGAACGGCTGCCTTGTAGGACTGGGCACCCCACATGGTAGCGATTCGAAACGCGAAGCAGACGAAACGGTACCTTGCAGGCTTGGGCACCCAGTGAGGTACATGCCTCTTTGGTGCGACGGCCGTGCCAAAGAGTGCATCTTTCTCCTCTCATCATCAACCTACGGCCTCCCTCGGCACGGGGTGTGGGCAGCTACCAACAACCATTGCATTGGTGGGGAGGTGGAGTGGAGGCCTCTGTTGTTGACCCCTCTGTTGGAGACCCCTTAGGTCACCGCGTCCCTGCCAACCCGAAAATTCCTGGGAAAACTGAAAGACAGCACCCGACATTGAGCGCACGGCGCGCATGCGGTGCGGTAAGTTCCCTCTTTGCTTTTGGCTTCACCTGTGCAAGTGAGTCTGTGTACCGTACAAACCGCCTCAGTATTGTTGCACAGAAAAGCCGGCCTTTGGTGTGCGCAATTGTGAGCTTCACACCCCCTCCTGATGCTGATAACACCAGACCTGGGGGGATTGGGTGGTATGTCCCACAATGGCGCCATCTGAAAGATGGAAGTACCAGAATGATCACCACCTCGACCTGTGGCCAGAATCAGGCTACGATTGGGTGTCTGTCTACCATAAATGGCAAGTCGCAAAGGCTTCATGCTCAAAACTGGCTCCTTTTTGTGTGTGTACGAGGGGATGGGGTTGGGGGGCTCTACATCACCCCCCTGCCCCTCCTTGGCAACCAAGGTAGGGTTGGGTCTGGCATATGCTGCATTGCTTTGCTGCTCTGCAGGCGGCTCTGGAGGCGAAAATGAATGGAATGGTGGGCATCGTCCCCGAAGTCCCCGAACTGACTTCACCTGCTGGGAAGGTGTTCCCAGCAAAGGATTGTTCGCTGCACTCCTCAAGTGACATGCGGGATGCGTTCGTATTCCCCGAGGAGGACTCGAAGCACGTGGTATGCCTCCGTGCGTTGAATACCCCCTCTCCAGTATGTCGTTGGGCGGGTTGCTGGCCTTCTTCTGGCCCTCTGGCCCTCCACATTGCCCCAATTCCGAAGCAACAGTGCATGTTCTGATCCCAATCTTTCCCTGACTCCTGCCCTGCAGCCCCGGCACAGAGCCCTGTACACACCGGCACAGAGGCCTGTGCACACCAGTCCAGAGGCCTGTACACACCGTTACAGAGGCCTAGAGGCCTGTGCACACCGGTACAGAGCGCTGTACACGCCGGCTCAGAGGCCTGCACACATCGATAGGGATTTGGGGGCAAGGGGGGGGGGAGCAGATTGGGATGGGAGGATAAAGCGAAGAGGGGTGCGTTGCGGTGTAAGGAATGGGGGGCATGCATGTTCCATTTGGACGCAGGGGCCCAATTGGTTTTGGAAGTGGGATGGACCCAGTCTGGGAGGCCGTGCATGCGTGTAGGATGTGAGGACGAGCGCACAACTACATTGGGAAGCTGAGATGCCGGGGCAAGGGCAGAGGTACAAGGGGCACAAAGCAGGGAATCGAAGCAGTGGAGGATGAGATGTCGTGGCACGTTCTATACAGCTGTGTGCAGGCCTCTGTACCGGTGTGTGCAGGCCTCTGTACACATGCCCTATGGGGGTGCTTATCCTGTGGCACCTGCGGCGCACCCTGCAGCGCGCAATTTGGGTAATTATCTTGGAACAGAGGCAATATAGTGGTACATGCACTCATGTGTTTTTTATGTAACGTGTACCCCTGTACACCTTTTTTCCCTATTTTTGTTACTATTTTTACCTTTTTGGGCCTTTTCCCCTCCTAAATGGTGCACTTGTTGGAATGGGCCGTGTATGAACTTGTATGAGACGGCAAGGGTTAGGTAGCACGGGTGTGGTTGCCAGCTAGGACCCGACCCCAAGGGGGGATGGGGGACCCCCCTCTACGGACCCCAAAATGGTTCTGCAGAACACACACACACACATACACACACACACATACACACACACACACACACACAACAATGGGTTTTGTGGGCTTTGGAGGTAATCTTCTGAACTAAGCTAAACGAAACCTATGGTGGCGTGTAAGAGTGCTTTGAGCGCCAGATCGGGCAAGACGAGGCACTATACAAATGTCGTTTGTTGCTCGTTGAAGATTCCGCCCTCAAGCTCAGCCCTGGCTCGATGTGGCAGTGCCGTAGTCTCTCCTCCGTAGAGAACGATGGTGTCAACAGATCAATGAGCACGGAACTTTTTTGTTCCGGTGTATGTATTTCCTAGACAGTGTACACTCAAGCTAATTACCCTTACCCTGCGGCGCCTGCGGCGCGCAATAAGCGCTCCCTATGCCCACACCTCCTCATACCGCAACATGCATGCCCCTTATCTTCTCATCCGAACAGCTCTGCCCACACCTTCTCCCATCCCAACATCCATGTCCCCTTATCCTCATGTTCAACAGGCATGCATTCCTGATCCTCTGAATAAGCCTGCCTGTCCCCAGTTCCTTGCCAAGGGGGGAGTAGGAGGAGGCGGGGGGCATGTTGCAGGAGGTGCGGGAGCAATGAATACTGGCAGCCAAATAGTGAGACGGGATGCCGTACGATGCAGCGCGGTGTCGATGACATGAAGCAAAGACTCAATGTCGGGAGGTGTAAAGACCCCCCCCCCCTCCCTTTCAATCCATCCACCCAAGGTGGTTGGGCAGAGTTTCTTTCTGTGCCTTTGGTGTAAATGTTCCCTCTGAAATTCCAGGATCATTTTGGGGTTTGGGGGGGGTCCCACCTCTTGACCCATCCATTCCCCCCTGCGCCCCCCCCCCCCCCCAGCCCCTTCAGTGGAACTCCCCCCCAACCATGCTTCCACACCAAGATGCATGCGCCCCCCATCCCAACAGCCTCCTCACCTCTATGCCCCCCCCCCCCCTTCCCCTCCTCCATTTCAATACGCATCCCCACGAATGCGCGCATTGCAGTCAATCGGTCCTCATGTCGGACCATCCCAACACGCCTGTCCCAGTCGCCTGTCCTCCCCACTGGAGAGGCAACCTCCAAGTTCACCGCCTGCCTGTCCCGGTGTAGTGTGCCTGCGTGTGCACTGTCTCTCTGGTCTCCAGTTGCTTTCGGATGGCAAATCCGACGCGAAGTTCTCCACAAACTCTGCAATGGAGCCTCCAGTGGAGCCCAGGCATCTTGGGGACAGTTCTGTGGTCAGGTGTGCGTCCCAGCCCAACCCCTTTCTTGATGAGAATCCAATGGCGCCTTGTGCTGGGGCGCGTCTGAGGCACAGGAATTACACAGGGGCAGGTGTAAGGCTGGGGCTGGGTATGCTGCCCAAGGCGTCAGGTGGGGCTAGGGCTGGGACAGAGGTTAGGGCTGCGGCTATGGCGAGAATTTGGGCTTGGCCATAGCTTAGTGCAGGGGGGGGGGGCTGGAGGTCCGCAATTTTTCGCAATTTTCTGCAATTTCGCTATTATTCGCAACTTTGCGTCACTTTCCGCAATGTATCACGTTTTTTCCTTCATTGCTTCTGGCTTATCCATCTTGCATGCTTGCTGGATGGCCTTGCTGTCACTGTGCAACTATACGATCTCGCACTGCTACCACACAACAATCATCCTCAGTGTTGTGCACGCCTCGAAATGGCTGAATGGTTCCTACCTGTGCTACAAGGTCATGCTGCAATGTGTGTCTGTCGATGTGCAACTGTCATTTGCTGGTGTGCCACAGTCTCCACCAGCATTATGGCATCACCATCTAAGACACTGGTGGTTCCCTTTGAGCTACAATTCTGCAAGCGTTGAAAAAGTAGTTGCTTGCAAGGAGAGGTTGAAAAAGGAGTCCAGGCACTTTGGGTGCTACTCGCAATTGCGCATTTTGAACCCACAAAATTTGCCTGATATGCCACACTCCTTGGACCAATGCCCCTTGTTGGGCTTAGATGAGGTTTCAAAGGTTGCAGAGGGTTGCATACGCCATCGTAACTTTTCCGTTATTTTTGTGCAATTTTCCGCAATTTCCCCGCAATTTTCCAAAATTGGTTTGGGCCCTCCGTGACCGCAATCCCCCCCCCCCCCCCGGGGATAGGGGGAGGGGGGGGGGCGACTCCGCGCGTCCAAGGACGCCAACTACCCCCCCCCCCCCTTAGGGGGCCTCCAACCAACAGTTAGTTGCCAAAGGTGCCGCCCTCAGGAGTCCAGGGGCGCCAAAGGCGCCCGACGCTCCGTGGGCACCAAAGGCGCCCGCAGGAAACCTTTGTCCACTTTGCACCCCAACAATATCCTTAAACCCAATCCTGACCCTAACGCCCCCCCCCCCCCCAACCCTCGGCCTGGTCCTAACCCTACCCCTACCCTTAGCCCTAAGCCTAGCCCTAGCCCAAGCGCTAGCTCTAACCCTAGGCTAGGGTCAGAGTTAGTGTTGGGGTCCAAAATGGAGAGCAATAATGTGGCAAAAGCAGCCATGAACAAAATTTGGGGGGATCTTGCTTAGCCTAATCAACATGGCTAGCATGGCCAAACCAGCTCGCTGCAAAGTTTAGGGTTGGGTTTTGGGTGATGGTATGGTTAGAGGGAGGGCAAGGGGAGGTAAGAGGGGCCTGTGATTGACCAACGCTTGGGGTTGGGGGCATCCCCCCACCCCCCACCCACCCCAAATTGCCCCACCTGGACACCCCCCCAACCGACCCTCCTGGACCACTCCCCCAAAGCCCCTCCCAGACCCCCCCCCCCCAATTGCCCCTCCCGGAACCCCCCTCCAAGGACCCCCCCCCCCCCAGGGGTCCTTCGGCTGGGGGATTAGTTGGCGTCCAAACCCGAGGAGCGGGGGGGGGGGGGCAAAAAAATTGTGTTTGTCGACTGGGCCTCAAACCCCTGGCCCGCTTAACAAATTCCATTTTTTCCTGAGGAAAAGATGTTCGCGGGGGGGTTGGGTCGGCTGGGGTTTTCCAGGACCATAAATGACACCCCCCCCCCCAGGCCACTAAGCAATGGCCTGCGCCGGGCAGAGAGCAGGTCGTGATACAGCTGCCCATCATCAATTGAGATGGTAGTGGTTGATGAAACCCAAGCACAGGCTCAGCAGCTTGGGCCAGATTGTGCCCCAAGCCCTTGCCCTGGAGGGGAGGGGATTGTAGAGTGTAAGACACAGAGAGTCATGTTTGCATTGAAGCGGACCAACGTACAAAGACAGAGTGCAGAGCTAACTGCAGCACCATTTTCTGTGTTTTGCCCAAGGGATGGGCGCAGGGGTAAGGGTGAGCAGCATGGGCAAGAGCAGGTTAGGGGGAGGGTCAGAGTCAGGGGCAGGGGCAGGGGCCAGGGCAAGAGCAACGCAGGGCTAAAGCCAGGGACCAGCCATTAGCTCAGGCGTTGTTAATCCCTGTGCATTGCTTTGCTCAGGCACAAATGTGGCGAGCTGTCACCCCATGAGACACCCCGTCACCCCTCGTCGGTCCCCTCCAGCTCTCGCCTGCTGTCCATCACGCCCCCCAGTACTCCGCTGCCACACAAGTTAAAGGAGCATAGGTCTATGCCATCGACAGGGTCCCCATGCGATATGTCGGATTCCCTCGACCACGACTCCATGAGTATGTTCCTGCAGCTCCTGGTCACGAGTGTCATGTATTTGCTTCCCCCCGGCAGGTACAGGACAGCCCAATTGTTACCCACCACCATCGGTCAATTTTTTTTTGGCTGCCACTGTCGGTTACTGTCTCACTGCTGTCGGTTAGTGACCCACCAATGTCCGTTACTGTTTCACCGCCGTCGGTTACTTGCCCACCACCGTCAGTTACTGGGTCACCGCCGTCGTTAGTGGCCCGCCACCGTCGGTCACTGATTTGCTGCCGTCAGGGCGTGGTTCACCGTTGGTTATTGACCAGTTGATGCCCGGCTCATGACCAGTGGTCACAGCCTCCAGCATGCGACCTGCATCCGTTTCAAGTGCTGCTGCCACCGATGATGGACGCGGATTCGTTCACAAAACAAATGCTGTGGCTCTCAGAGACAGGAGGTTGGGGGGCCTCGCTGTTGGTGTTCATGAACAAACACCAACAGTGGTATGGACGTGGTGACCCAACAGTCAGCGACAGTGGCGATCCAACAACCGACTGAGGCAGAGGAGCCGAGGGCAGCCTTGAAGGGCAGCATGGCAGGGCACCCCCTCTTTTTTTGCAGTGGATGTCATTAGTCCGGTAAATGGAAAACTAAAATGCACCATCATAGAGCTGATGCAGACTAGCAGAAGCGTTTGTGCATGCATCTGTTCCTTTCACTATGCAGCCATTCCTTGGCTCTTATGGCCCAACACCATGCCTTAGAAATTTTGCCCATCCTTTTGGGTGATCTTGCGGTATCGTGTGCACTACTGTTGGGCCTTGACATCGCTTGTGGGGTTTTGCCGTCAACACAACCTACGACACCCTATATCAATACCCTCCCAAGCCCCTACCAAGCCCTTATCAAGCCCCGACCAAGTATCCCCGACCAAGTAGCCCCTGCCAGGCCCCTAGCAATCCCCTACCACAACCTCGACCAACCCCCTACCACAGCCTCTACCAACCCCCTACCAACCCCCTACCAAGCCCCTACCATAGCCTCTACCAAGCTGCTACCAAACCCCTACCAAGCCTCTACATTAGCATCTACCAGGCCACTAGCAAGCCACCAGGCTAGCCCTAACCCCAACCTGAACACCACCAAGCCCCTACCAAGCCCCTACCACAGCTTCAACCAAGCCCCTAGCCTCCGACCTTGGCCTCTACCAAGCCCCTATTAAGCCCCGACCAAACCCCTACCAAGCCCCTACCACAATACAACCTGTTATCCGGGGTGGTGCTTATCCGGGGTCATCCGGGGTGGTGCTTATCTGTGCTATAGACCGCAATCTCAGAGTCCAACTGCTCCACATTTGTATGCCTATGTAGGAATGGACTGCAATCCCAGAGCCCAAGGTACGCACGGTCTCTTGCAGTAGCATCAAAATGAATCAACCCCAATCCCCAAAGCACAAAAAAAAACGCAAAAAATAAATTAATTTTTAGTGCAACTTCCTATGCAAAAATGGGTTCCGCCAAAGAAATCGCAATAATTAAATATTTTTTGCCCATTTTGGATGCTGTCGCAAAAATTTTGCTATTAATAATTCAAAACATTCAACGCAAAAATTAGGATTCTGCGAATCTTTAGGATTTGTACGGTAGATCGTTGGCCACACGGATCGAGGGTCATGCATCGCATTTGCGGGTGCCCATGGGCAGACGTGGTGCGTGTCTCTGTCCGCCCCTTGAATCCAGTGAATGGGGCAGCAAAGCCCCTCTGCAGTGCACAGGTTTAGTGGCCTTCAGTCCGACCTGAAACAACAGAGAGAGGGGTAGAGAGAGCGAGAGAGACAGAGACAGAGAGAGAGATAGAGCAATGGTTGCAATGGCTCAGAACTGCTTGGGTACTTGTTTTCATAAACTGAATGGGCCCAAATGCCCCTGCAGTGGGTACCCTCCATGTGAACAGTTGGATGGGATCTTCCATCTACAACCAGAACAGTGGGTGGTTGCTCACAGCTGGTTCACTAGTCACTGGCACCTGTGGCGCCTAACCGACGGTGGTTGGCTGTGCAGTCCAATTCTGGTGGTGGTCTGCCTGCAGCCTCGGCCCCACAATGCGCCCCCATGGGGCCTTCAGGAACGCCCCCTGTAACAACGGGCGACCCGTTCAGTCACTGCACTTTGGTGTTGGCTTGTCTACCCCCACCCCAACCGCCCTGATCGGTGCCAACCTTGTGGATCTCAGGACACCCGGATTGGAGTGCAGGGAGAGGTGGAGGTTCCAGTGTCACCCCCCCCCCCCCCCATGGTGTGCCCTCCTGGTGTTGTTTGGGCACACGTCATGTCATCCTGACCCTCCGTGCTGCGCAGTTGTCATGGTCGTCACATTGGGGCTGGGAAAGGCCAGCGGCCGGCGGGACACCCAAATAGACCGACTATGACAGAGCACGGCGTGCACGCTTCTGCCGGGGGCAGCGCTTGCCAGAGCCTGCCCTGGGGGCAAAACTGTCCCCACACGATATGCGGCCAGCAACGAGGTCCCGCTCCATCTGGACTCGGAGATGGCCAGTGGGAGTTGGATGCCCTGGAGCTGGACCTGCCGAGTGCCCAACACCCCCGTGCGCATCCCGAGAAGGTGGTGCAACATCCCCCCGGCCTGGGGGGGGGGGGGTCCCAGCACACACACCATGGCTGTTGTACCCACAAATAGTTCCACGTGCAGACCAATACATGTTCCAATACATTGGATCTTGCCTCTTTTCTCCTGCCGGACACTAGTGGCACATATGAACACAACTTGTCCCCCGCTGTCTCCACTTTTGCATTTTGTTGGGACTCAGCCCCATCCGGTGTGCCACTCAGTGATATCCGCTCCCATCGCACCTGGAACTCAGCAGGAACCAGCCGCATCCCGTGTCCGGCTCAGTAGGACCCAGCTCCTTCTAATCGTGTCTGACGTAGCGGACGCTAGTAGCAAATGTGCTTCGCGTCTGTTTATGTGTTGCACATGTGCCTGTGCCTGTGCCTGTGCCTGTGTGCGGGTATGAGACCGAAGCGGGTTCTTGGTGTGTTGCTTTGAGGACAGGCCTGCACCCCCCTTCGCCTGTGTCCGCCCCTCTCTCCCGTCCGCAGACCACTCCCCCTCCGCCGCCCCTCTCCTGGCCAGCATCCCCGCCAGCCTCCCGGGCACGACTGCTGAGCCCGCCATCGTGTCCCCTGTGACTGGGGGCTCAGGGGGGCTTGAGCTGCGGGAGCGGGCCCAGTCACTGTTGGCCCAGGTCCGGCCGCAGTTGGGGCTGGACGTGGCGGTCGACGGCAATGACCTGCGGGTGCGGCGGACGGAGGGCCCCACGCACGGCGTGGGGATCATGTTTGACGACGTGCTCCTGCGGCTGGACTTTGTGGAGATCTACGTATGTTCGATGTGTTGGGGGGACGCTATTGCAGTTCTTTTTGGCCTCTGCGCTGGGGGGGGGGGGGGTCAGGGATGCATTGAAAGGGGGTGACCCCCCCCCCCCCACTCCAGGGCGCCCAGCCTATGCCCAGCCACTGCCTCCCTGCCGTCAAATGCCGGGTTCAATGGCGCCTGTAACCGACAGTAACTGCCCCCCAACCACTTTGACAACCTCCTCTAACCGCCTATTATGCTCGGGCCCGGCGCCACCTACGCCACGCACCAAGCACCCCCCATGATGCACGAGGATTGTGCATCAGACCACCTGCACATCCAGGACCGACCCATGTGCCCCCATACCCATTCCTGGCACAACACCCCAAAGTTGTCAAGCATCCCCGGGTTGGCCAACGTCAAGGTCAAGCGACCTAGTTTCAGACCCCCCCCCCTCCTCTCTTCTAATACCCACCCCCCTTGTCCTGCCCCACCCCTTGTCCTTGCCCAGGGGCGGGGGGTCACTTGGTCAACACAAAACTTTTGTTACGGTTCATTGTGTTGTTGTGTGGGTGACTGTGTTGTGAGGCACTGCCACTTGTATCCTTTGTACTCTTGGCAGGATATTTTGCTCACTTTCGCTGAAATGGAACTTGACGACTCGGTTGCTGCCCGGGATTTGGGCATTCCTCCCATGAAGTTGTTGCGCCCACAACTGATAAGGATAGTGATCTGAATTCTGACACGGAGATTGTGTGGGTGAAGAGTGCTCGTGGTGTGTGGGATGTGGGACACAGTTTTGGGAACAAGTTGCATTTTACAAGGGACATTCCCAAAGGGAAGTGGGTTCCCAAAATTTTCTTGCACCTGCCAAGCCTCCTACCAAAAGGGCCCAACCACCACCAAGAGTGCTGCCCAAATCCCCCAATGATTTTTTGGATGTTGCCCCCTGTACCCCCCCATGCCCGGGTACCCATTTTGGGGGGGTGGGGGGTGAGAGGGGGGTGAAAACTTCTTTGCGTATTGTGGCCGCTGTGTTTGTATTTGGACCTGGGTCCTGAAGAGCTTTTTTCTTGTATATGGACCCCCTAACCCATGGTGGGGGTCCCGGGTCCTAACTCCAGGTACCCCCATACGGCCCCTTGCTAGTGAGGATTTAGCCGTTTTCACGCTGGCAGGGTGTTCAGTGGCACCTGAAAAATTTTCAAATTTTGATGTTTTATGAAACCCTTCCGTTGCCCCTCCTCTCTTCCAATACATCCCTGGCTTAGCCCCCCCCCCCCCCCCCACACACACCACTGGTAGAGAGTCGGTGAGTGTCAGCGACCCTCCGCTGCTCCTTCGTGTCCGCAGTCTCACAAGCATTTCTCTGAGACTGTAAGCAAGCTCCAGCCCGGCAAAAGCATTAAGGTGGTGCTCCTCAGAGACCGGGAGCCGGTGTTTGCCACCGTGCGGGTGGGCGCCCAAGTGCCCGAAGTGCAGTACAAGCATTTGGAGAGGTGTGCCTTCGGGATCCGTGCCTCCCAAGATACATGACGTACCCCAGACCCCTGATCATGTGTGTGCCCGGTTGGCCTGGTGCTGACCTCCGCCTGCCCCTCTGCTCGCCCACCGTCTGTCAAATTGTGCAGCAAAGCCTTTGTGCTGACTGTCACTCCTGCGCAAGCAGGCTCCACAAGGCTGTGCCCGTGCTTGCAGCCTGCAGCATGGGGGGAGGGAGGGGGTTCCTTGTATGCGACCCCCATCACCCACCCACCCTATTCCTACTGGGTTTTGACACAGCGTTCCATGCATCTGGCAGAGGATAAATTTTCAGTGTCACCCTGACTGTTCATGTGGACTTTAAATCAACTATCTGTCACATTTCAACTTGTGTCTCCCAGATTTGGTGGGGGTACCCTTTATAGCTAGCAAGCAGCAAGCAGCACATGCGCAATGGCTCAAAATCAGAATTTTGTCGTGGTGGTTCGGATTTGGCGGATGATACGTGTGAATATGAAGCACAATCCCACAAAGTTCGAGGAAGAAACCCAACGGTGGCAGCCAGGAACGGTTGCCCCAAGTGGCGGACCCAGGTGACAAAATCTGTCAAAAAGTGCCACAAAATGCCTTTTTTTTGGGGTTGGTTTGGGTGTCCAGGATGTGACGAAATTCCTTGGGGTGCGGTGTAGTAGCTTTTGCACCCAACTAGGGGCCTCAGGGATTCCTTTTGAGAAAATCAAGAATGGGGGTTGTGGTTGCATCTCGTGCACCATGTCCTGCATCGGTCCACGGTCTCTATTCTACTGCAGGTGCCATAGGACACAAGCCCCCAGCCCCACCCCACCCCACCCTTTTGCTTGCCTTTCGCTTGCCTTTCAGCCCCAGCCCCTCCTGCCCCGTCGTTTTGCCCACGCATGTCCGCAGAATTGCCCGCGGAAAGGTGTTGGAGGGCGACTCCTGTCTTCTGGACGCCATCAACGTCGGCTCCGACGAAATCTATTCATGGGATTTGGGTTTGTGAGGGGCGGGGGCATTGCCCACGGCCGCCGCACGTGCTGGTGCTCCGTGTCTGGGCTGCGGAAAGCGGAAGGTCCCAGGCCCGTGTGCCTCAGGCGTCCTCAGCGGCCTCAGGAGGAGCGCTCCGCCGGAGGTACTCCGGCCTCAGAGGCGGCCGAAACGCGATCCGAATTCGGCGGATTCGGGGGGGCATTCGCGCCCCGAGTCCTCATCTGCAAGTCCGCAACGCCTCGGGGCTGTTTAGGAAGGCCCACCGGAGTGGGGCCCAGTCGAAACGCAAATCCGCCCGTTGAGCGCGAGGCCCACGGAAATGGTGCGATGCGCGGCATGTGGGGCTTGTCGATGACCAGCCTGACGCCGCGCACCTCTGAATCCCGAGTCAAGGCCGAAGTACGTGCTCAGGACCGCCCATTCTGAGCACACCACAGCCCTTTGCACTTGGATTGTGACTGCACTTAGTCAACACCATCATATCGTGGGGCCGAGGCGGGTCAGGGGGTAGAGGCAGGAGTAGGAGGAGTGGAATGTGACGAGGGTCGCCCCCCCTTCGCCCCCTGGGGCGGTGCTCCAGGCCGGCCCGCACACGAGGCATTTGGGTTTGGAGGCCCGTAACGGCCTCACCGTGTGTGTCGCACTGCGGGTGTTCGGTGCTGGTTCGCTGCAGGCATGCCGTTGCAGACGCCCTCCCCCGGGGGGGTTCTCTGCTGGAGGGGGGGTGACAGTTGGGGGTCAGGCGCAGGAGGGATAGTGCAGTGCCCCCCCCCCCCCCTCCCCGGGGCAGGCTCGGTCCTCGTACAGCACCCACCACATACAGTTGGCTGTGCTAAGCCGATACGCTTTGCCGCAGGGAGACCTGGGCGTGTGCCCAGTGCCCCATGGGCATTGCATAAGGAATGGCAGGGGGGGGGCCTGGTCCACAGGCATGCCATGGCGGTGTGACCTGTGTGGGGCAGCACATCAATGCACGCTGTGGCCTCCTCGCACCGCCCGCCCCGGGTCGGCTTTGCCCATTGTCTCCCCCCGTTGCCTCTCATGGGGGGACGGGGGGGCTTGATGCAACGTGTAGCATCATTTGGTGATGTTCATGGGCAAGGTGTTGTTTGGATTTGTCCTCTCGCACCGGCACCTCTGCGGATGTATTTATTCAGGACTGCAAAGGGCCACAGCGGGGGCCAAGGGCCATTTCAACAATTATAAGTGGGTGCCAATTGTGGTGTGCTGTCGATGGTGCTACGCTTGACAACGAGGGGAGTTTATTGGCGTCCCAACCAGAAACTCATTGGGGGATGTGCTTATTGGACAAGATACCGATTGTACAAGGAGCGAAACCAGCAATTCAACCCCTCGGGGTAGGGTACGTGAAGAGGCTCCAAAAGGGAGTATGTGGCGTTTTCCCGTTTCTGTGGGCCTGCGTGGTTTTGATGTAACACCCTCAACACCCTCCGCCAGGTGATTAGGATGTTCCGGTCACAAAACTGGCGCTCGTCGTGCGCGCGGCGCAAGTACTCCGCCGCAGCCCCTGAAGTTGCCCCTCTCACATTGCGTTTCTCCTGCCACGGCCTTCCCACAGTCCCATCACTTCAGTGGGACGCTCGAGTCGGGCAGTGGGGCAGGGGTGCGGGCGCTCCCCCTCATCTCTGGCCCAGGCTCGCGCTGCGGTACTTCCACGACGCGGCATTGGTGGCGTCGGTGGACCTCTTTTTGGAGGCGGCATCAGTGGACCGCCTTTTGAAGGAGCAGGGGCTGATCTCCCCTGAGGCCCGGGGACTGCCCGTGGCCCCCTCCTGCCGCGGCCACACCAGCGCACAGTGCTCCGCGGTGTCTGATGGACTGTGCAAACGCCTCGCCACCCCGGGCCCGTAGGTGTGGTGTGGGGGGGGGGTTGGCCTGAAGGGGCCCGTTGCCCCGAGCACCGCCGCGGAGGCAGGGGTGGGCACTGCCGTCAGCTGCGAGCCACTCGGGACTCGTGGGAAACAGCCCAGCGAGACCAGTGCACATGGCCGACGTGGTATGCCGCATGGCCCTGCCCATGCGTTGCCACTGTACACCCCCCCAGCCACGGGTCGGTGTGGCCCTCCTGCGCGCGTGCCTCTGTGATGGCCGCCCGGTTTCCTGTGCCCCCGTACGTCTACATGGCACGCCAGCCGTCATGCACAGGCACGTGTGTTGCACACTGCCACACTGTGCGCCCTGCGCCACACGACACCCCCCCCCCCCCGGGAGATGGCACGGGCCTCCGAGATTTCACAGTGGATCTGACCCCGGCAACCGAACAAAGATGCGGACCGCCCTTGACCCCTTGTACTGCCTCTGGGACCGGGACGGGCGCCGATGCCGAAGCAGCGGTGCCTCCCCTGCCAAATGTGTACCCAGGCATTTGGTGGAATCCAAAAGAGGTGTTGTTTTGGGGGGAGTTGATTGTGGCATCGCGCGCGCGTGTGTGTGTGTGGGAGGGGGCATGGCAGGGGTGCGCTGGGCATGGCAGGGGCGGGGGGGGGGGGGCGCTATGGCGGTTAGGTTGGATTGCGTTGGGTCTCGGCTTGCGCCGAAAGCTGGGGTCCCACGGCCAGCGTGACCAAACCTCGCCGGCACGATTGGGCCCTGGGCGTGGTTGCCTGGTCTCACAGCCGTTCAGACTGCTGACGATCCCCGAATCCCACAGAGGCGCTGGTTGGAGGGAGATACCACCTGCTGTGTGTATTTAGCAGCCTAACGCCCTGGGGGTCCTATGGGGGGGGTGGGTTTGGTCGGGTGGGGTGCAGGTCCTCCCGGGTGCCATTCGCATGAATTTGCTTGCCTCACACTGCTCATGTCCTCCGCTGACGCGTGTGCTCTGTCCAGCATGCTCTTCGCCCTGAGAACGGGGCCACGCGCGCAATAAACCCCATCCCGAAGCCTCGGAGACCCTGACGTTCTGCATGTGCAAGGCCTTCGGCCTCCGGGAAAATGGGGGAAATGGGACGTGAAAAATGGTTGTTTCGTCCCATTTTTATCCCATTTCTCTCCCAATCCTCCCCCATTTTTGTTTTCAACTCGGGAAGTTGTCCCTACGTTTTCCATCCTGATCTGTCGATGATTCCCTGTCCCCCCCCCTCCCGCCCCCTTTGCCCATCCCTTTGTATGTTCCTCTGTGCCTCTCCCGCTTTCTCACCCTCATCCTGTCTGTCGGTACCGCCTCTGTTGCTGTTTCCACACGCGAGCCTCGTGCCAGCTGGACCCAAAAGTTCCCAAGAACTTTATGTTTTGACCCTTGTTCAGAGTTTACTGTTTTTCAGCATGGTGAGCAGTGCAGGACTGTCCGAAGAATTGACTGTGGCAGTAGCAGTGCTGTCGTTGTTCGGGAGCTGCATACCCCCTCGGGTTGTGCATGGCGGTACTGTTGGCGCTGCTCCTCAGGCTGTTCCACGCTGTTCCAAAATTCTGTTGCGCTGTTATGGGGGTAGACCATCACTGTGCCCGTGCTGCGCGCAAATTCAGCCGTTCGGGACCCCCAACCAAATTCAGATGCACCGTGACAGGAGCATAGGCCACCGGAAGTGCCTTGTGGTGCATCAATCTCCCTCTTTTTCCAACGGGGATGTGTTGATACCATGGGAGTCTGTTCCTTGGTGTGTTCTTGGGGGCATCTTGCTTCGTGTTCTCTACATCCACTGATCCTAATGTTATGTCCCCTGGTTCTGGCGGGCCCAATAATACAAGTCTTTTTTGGAAGACTGTCTGTGAATTGGTGCCTTTTAGTGTAGGTGGGCTGCCTGTCATATTTGGCTCTGGACTGCGTGATTGCTGACTAACGTCCCATTCACCAGTCTGACATTACTGTCAGGCTGGTTGCTGTGTGGGTATCCAGGTGGTGATTTTTTGCCCTGAGCTTCCGCAGGATCTGGCCAATGATGGGATCAGTGGACTGAGGACAACCGGGAACCCTTATGATGACTCAACTGGTTTCGAAAAAGCATCATCCCAAGGGTTATGTTCCCAAGAACCACGTTCGAAGGCAATATGGACAGTAATGGTGTACTGCTTTGTAACGTTTATCAGCAGCTTTTGGCCTGCGAACGCTGAGTTTTAAATGTGAGGTTGGTTCCAGTCAAGTCAGCCCAATAACGCACATTTTACCAAAAACTCCACCCAGGCCTCCGTATCCAGCCCCTTGTCTGGACTTCTGGGTTTCTGGAACGAGGAGTGTTGCATTTCATTCGCCGCTTTGTTCAGTCCAGGCCATTCAGAGACCTGCATGGTTTCCGTGGACAAGGAGGGCAGCAGTGGATGGGGCGATGTGGTGAGCAGGGTACAAATTTTTCGGGATGTGGCAACAGCCCCTGCCCAGCCAGGATCATCTCGTTTGGAAGTGGCACCCCCATTGGCGCACAGCCCACCACAACTTGGGCAAGAAGGCCACCCACTCCATCCCGTCTGTGCACTCCTGCACAGTCTTTGCGGGTCCTGTGTGACACCCCACAACGTTGCTGGCAGGGCAGCACCATACCTGCCAAGACCCGCCCCGCCCCTGGCAGCATCTACCGATTCGGAGGGGAATGCTCGGGCCAACGGCGCAGGAAGGTCCCCACTCCTCAGAGAATCATGGCAGGCCTCAGGCAAGGAGACCTAGTCCCTTCACTCGGGTCCCTCTGACGCGCATCATACACTGGGAGCAGTTGGGTGCAGGGTAGACCGCTCGCCAACTCCTCAGCAAACTGCTTTGTGTTGGCGTCCTGGACCACAATAGGCCTCTGCCCTCCTCAGTTCAATGCCAGCCCTCCAGCCCTACCCATACCCACCAGCCCACACACACACAGTCACGAAGCGATGGAGGCTCAATGAATCAATCAAAAAATTCTGCCAGCCCCCAGGCCTCCAGGGTTGGAGGATGGCAAAGAGAGTGTGCAAAAAAAAAAGTTGCCAAGCTGTGCCCTTGTTCCTTTGTTAATAGCATGGGGCAAACACACACACACACACACACACACACACACACACACACACATGCACATATAGGCAAGAGATGCACGCCTCGTGTGTGTGTGTGTGTGTGTGTGTGTGTGTGTGTGTGTGTGTGTGTGCATGAGGCCCAAATTCAATTTGAAAAACCCAGTGGCATGTGTGAGAGAGGAGGGGAGGGAGGGAGGAAGGAGGGAGGGACAAATAGGGGCCATTTTCAGGAGATAAGTATGGGCAAGGGAGCTGATAACTCAGCAGGATGGGCCAGACATATCACAGAGGCAGAAATTTCATCACAGCCAGGTATTTTCCAGATGTATGCAACACATGCAAATTGCTGTTAGCAAGCAGAGCGAGGTGATGACGTTTCGCTCAGGTACGGGGGGCGGGGGGGCATGTATCCATGTCTTAGTGTTCTTTGGTCTACTGTTGGTCCCCTGACCAATTGGTTAGTGAACCAACAGTGCACAGGAATGACGAGTTTGTTTGCGCAGCCTTGAATGCATGCCCCGTCTTCTTTCGCGAAGCGAAACATGCATACACCACAATTGCACACACACCCACTCACACAACAACCACTCCATTCCTGTTGGGGTATTAACATTTGGCCCCCCTGTCCACCCTGTTCTGACCCAAGTCTACCCCATCCCTATCTCTGCAATGTTCCACCCAATGTCATTCCATGTTTCCCAGATTTCCCCTCCCCATTCACCCAACATCCAGATAACCAGCATCCACCGCTTAGTCACCTTACAGCTCACTGCTTCTATGTCTGCCTGTTGCCCAGGTCAACCCACCATTATTTTGCAACACTGCTTAGTATTGCACCCAGGCATTTGATAGGGGTTGGGTGGGGGGGGCACTGCCAAGGTGTTCCCTTCCACTGCTGTGTCACATTTCTCTTTGTCAAATCATTTCAACTGGCGCACAGGCCAACCCTGTGAGTGGCAAGGTGCAAGAGAAGGTTGCACGTCCTTCCAATTTGTGCCTCCTGATTCTGTGATTGAATAATGGTATTCATATACCATCTACACTGTGTTGCTTTTCTTTATTTGCCTCTGTTAGAAGTCTGGCTGTGCCTTTTTTCTGCTGAGATTTGGTGAAAGCAAGATCAATGGGCTGATTGATGATATCTACTAGTGGGGTTTGAATAGTGTATCCCGCCCCCCCCCTCCCTGGAAAAGATGAAATGCGATGCATAATATGCCTTTATAATGGTGTGCAACAATGCTAATGGAGTTTCAACATGAATTTTATCAAAAAAGACGGAATGGATCCAACTAAGCAACCAGGCCCTTAAGCTAAGGACCAGGGTGCCTAAGCATCAAAATAAGCAAGTATTTTGGCACATTTTGTCAGGTGCATGATTTAATTTTTTCAAACTCAAGGAGTAAAATTTGATGGGACCTGCATTGTAATTGGTATTGATCGGGCAGCCACTGAGCATCTGAATAGGGCACCGTGAAAACCGGTGAGCCAAAACGACAACTCTCTGAGGATTCCCTGCCGGGGGAGGTACAGGCACAGAAGAATGCCACACCCCCCACACCATATCTCCTAAGATTGATGCGGTGAGGACGCTATTTTGTGGCATAGCAATGTAAGATTGGTAGTTTATGTGTGTATGGTGAAGGAAATGGGTCATTTTTCAATGCCAGAGAACTTGGGCGGGTACATGGAGTGCACCAAACTGATGTACAATGAGCCTTCGAGCGCTTTAGGTATGTGGCAAGCTGTCGCGTGGGATGTAGGATTGTGTTGTATGGCATTGTGCTCCTTGAAGGCATGTCACACATGACGAGTAGCATTGTCGATCTGTAGTGTTTCTGACGCTTGCCTCCGTGTTGCATGTTTGTTACTGTTGTGTCATGCAGCTGTGGACTGCCCATGGAGCCCCCGCCGAAAGGTCCCAAACCAATGGTTGATGAAGATTATCTCATCGCGTGGTTGGAAGATCAGAGACTTCAAGGCACACCACCATAGTTTCAAGAGAGTTTGCAGCCGGCCTTCGCCAAAGCTGCACTTGACCCAGAGTTTTTGTATAATGCAGGCGAAAGCGGGAATTTTGTTGATTTTCATGCTACAGAATCGTACCAAAGGAGTTTTCTTGTTTGAGTTGCTTGTTGTGTCAATATACGACCGCAAGCAGAAAACTATGACCGCTTGTGCCAAAGCACATGGTTTTTATTG
Source organism: Eutreptiella sp. 'Long Island Sound 2002' (assembly GCA_964036045.1). Taxonomy (NCBI): domain Eukaryota; phylum Euglenozoa; class Euglenophyceae; order Eutreptiales; family Eutreptiaceae; genus Eutreptiella; species Eutreptiella sp. 'Long Island Sound 2002'. Next base: position 7,466,238 of record OZ038382.1, on the reverse strand, counting down.
TCACCGTTTTCTACTTTCCAACTGTTTGCACTAGAGGGATTGCTTTCATACATGAAGCCTGCCCAATCTTTTTCAGGGGCAGAAAAGCATGCTTGGGCAGTGAAAAGATTTTCATAGAACGGCTCGGCAAGGATTTTGCAACTTGGGTAAGACCACGAGAAATTCGGCACAAGTGTGTCAGGATGATAGTGGATGGGCGTACAACCCATTTGACAGAATGAGTAATTGAGGCTGCAGCTAAAATAAGAGCACACTTGGTGCCACCCCCCTCACAATTTACGGACGTAATACAACTTCAAGATCTTGTTTGCATTGTTAAAACCATTTAAATCACATTTGCAAACAATACAATGGATTTGGCGCAAATTAAATTAAATTATTGATTGAGAAATTAAATGTAAGGGCGTGGCTGTAACCTTATATGTCTAGTTGGTAACAGAAGCCTAGTTGCAATCCGTCACACCAATGACAATTTTGAATGGCTCCAAAAAAGTAGGCATCAACCCATGTTCACCAAAATTTTTTTTTGAATAACGGGACCCTTCTCGCCTGGCGCGCTACCCATCTATGCCCCCAACAGAAGCTTTGGCTGCTCCAAAACATGCCACAGAACTTGCTCCCGTATGTGCGTTGGAAAAATCTTTACATAAAATAGACTTTGGGTGTCAAGCAAACGAAAGGCGGATCAAACAAGCAACAAAGTCGGACCAGTAGAAGATGAGATCGGCGGCTTCATTATGTTAGAGTCTTTTAGGGCTGCATCACAACAGCATGCTCCGCCCCAGGAGGAAAAAAAAAAGAAACAAGGAAGCCCAGCCAGAGCAATGGCGCCGGCAAGTAGGTAGGGTAAGACCAACGCCTCCTCCAAAAAATTGACAACCTAAAAAAAGATCCAAAGGTCACGTTGCAAGTTTCCAACCACCAACTGGCATAGAGGTGTGTTTTCCATACTAATCAAGCCATTAGATTGTGTTAATCAACACATTTTACAGGCTCGCATAAACTTACCCATTCACCATTATTACTTGGCAAGTGGTCCCAAGTTGATTGAAGTAGTGATCCTTTGTTTCTTAGACAAAACATTTTTGGACAGCAAGGTAACAAACATAGCGATGCATTGACATGCAATGGGGTGTACTTATGGCCAACGAAACAGTTTTTATTTTGCTTTTTGTTGCTTTTTATGTGAAACAAACCTCGGACACACTACATATAAGGTGACACACTACAAGTTGGTTTGCTTTACATCTAAATATTGCCATTGTAAAAAGAAAAAAAGATCCGTTGCTCAAAGAAAAGGATGGTGCCGAAGAAGCGAAGGCGAAAATTTGATGGCCTCGGATGCATACACACAGACAAGGTACTATTTTTCCACGTGCTTAGTTTTTCCCTTCACTGCAAAATTCCAAGCACTCCTAGTGAGTCATCCAACTTTCATCGTAGATTCCATGAAAAACTCACTTGTCTCGGTTAAAAAAGAAACAAACACAGAAACACAGAGCGGGCTAGGCAAGCATGGATGTATGTATGAAGACCACATTCGATCTTTTTCTCTGTGTGTCAGGTTGTGAGTAGGTTTGATTGTCTACGTAGTTTAATGTATGACGTCCGATCACACACATAGTAGTACATAGTGCAAAGTGTGATCACATACGCAGCAATGAAGTTTGCGTACGTCAAAAAGCCGAGATGTAATTGTAAGGATTAGAAATGATACCAAAGATGGATTCTGCAGATGGAAAATAACCTAAATTAATCTTATTTGACAAACAATGTGAAAATTTTGCATGCATGCATGCATCGCATGTATTCCTTCAATTTTGGGCGTCGGAGGCGATTCAGAAAAACACCAAAAGTGGAGGGTTTTCGGGACTTCACAACTGAATTATGGGACGATGGACTAATTTGCAGAGTAATTGATTCTTTTGGGTCCATTTGAGTGCTTTAAGGGCCGATTTCGGTGTTCATAGATAAAAAAATGAATTTGTACGTTCAAAAGAAAGCTGAAGCAAACATACCTCTTCCATTGCACATTGCTAAACATTAGACTAAGGACCCGTTTGTCTTAGCATCCTAGTGTTTTTTTTCGAAAACTTTGGTCAACATATCATTTAGCTAAGAAGCAAACGGCAGAACCGGCTTCATGCTAATGGTATCAGCAGCCTTCATGCATGCATTCATTCATTCATTTTGCGGCATTTTAGGGTAATTTGACTCGCAAAGTATCTCACGTTATGCGCACTGAAGCAATGGCCGCGATTTGAATTTTCGGGCGGACGAGTGCAACTGGTTAGATAAAACATGGAAGTTGGTATCTAAATTTACTGCGATTCTAGATGTGGGTGAAACCGTGAGATTGTCTGTTGACACCACACCGCACGAATGGACGCGGAAAGGCCTATGTATCAGTCCCCGTACCAAGCATGTTCATTGAAAAAGTCAACAAAAATTTCGTGTTTTTTACTATCCGTTCGTCGTGACTACATCGATACTATTCATCAACGATATGGATCAAGATGAATCTCGATGGTCCTTTAACAATATGTATCAAAACATATTTGTCTTTCTGCAAGTAAGTGTAAAGAAATGCAAGTAAATGCAAAGAGGCTGAGGTTCAAAGTTTAAAGCTAAGAAACTTTTCAATATCGAAATGTTTCTAAGCAAAAAGATATGACGTACAAAAAAAGCCTAGGCACTGATAAAAGTAGAAAGCATGGTGGTTTAAATGCTCTGTTGAAAACCAGAAAACCACAAAGAAATAAACTTGCAGTCAAGGAAAGCGAGAAGCGTGCTGATTTGTAGGTTTTGGGGAAAAATACCAGAAAGAGGTTGGTATTACAATCTAAAAGAAAATAGATCCGCGGACTGAGAAGAACAGCAAAAACATTCAACAAGCATTTGAAGAGAGCAAAAATACATAAAAACGTAAACAAGTTACCCACAACATTTTTCAACATCTTAAATACGAATAGGGTGCCAATCCATGCTCTAAATGCTAAGAACATACCCGCGGCCCACCGGTTACATTACACGTCATACTAAAATAGAAAACCTGTTATCCTGTCCTTTGTTAGCAACTATAGCAAAGCCAAATCAAGCCTTACAACGACCGGTTCACATAATGAATGCCCATACGCTTTTGAAATGGTGCCCGAACTTTTGAAACAATGGGTGCCAACCTATCCACATCTCTTGCTCATATGAAAAAGCTCGCAGGACGAAGTGCACGCACGCTACTACATTGTACATACACTTATGTGATTCAGCATCCTTTCTTTTGGCCCAAATAAAAACTTGAAATGCCCCATAGCCTACACTTTTCATACATGAAATGTCTACTTGTACCATGCAAAAAGGTGCTCAAAAATGGGGCAAATAACACGGTTATGGCCCCAAAAGCCCAACCCATTAACACGAAGCAACTTAGACTTGAAACTTCTTAGTGCTATACATCATAAAGAATAGGCTGCAATGGACGAACCAAGGAAGCCGTTTCCTGACCAATGGATTATGAGATTGAAGTTTTTGAACAGATGAAATTACAGCACATGATCGCACCCACTTGCAACAAACTCTTCAAAGAAAGTCCTTGAAAAACAGCCCCGGAACAAAGAAGACTCGGTCACGCAAGACTACAATAGTAAGTTGTCATCTAGGGTCCCCCTGCTTTATTCAGTGTGTTGTCCCCGCTTGCCTTCCACCACCACCACCACCACCACCACCACCAACAACACCTGTATTGAACACGGGCGACCATTGAAGCACCTGAACAGTCGCGCGGGACCTGTTGTGGATGGTGCTTCAGCCAACTTACGCCCATCGTGCCTTCTTTCTGATTGGCACTGTCGCATGCCAAGTAGGGTCCGTAGCTGCTTTGTAGCATAGTAACCAAGAACACAGGGGTCCCCGTTGCAACAAATATCGAGCGCAAATTGGGGGAGATCTTACACGATGCATTTAAGCCTAGCAACCCTCAAGACATTCTCCTGATCTAAATTGTTCATGCAATGAGTTTCGTGCATTGAGGGTTGCCACATTGCTCGTGTGTCTCCTTGCTCCTCGCGTCGTTTTGAAGTAGCTTGGACTAAACATCGAAATTTCACCAAGGCAAAATTTCCACAGGTGGCTCTTGATGTGAGCCACCGCAACTTGCTTGTGCTTCCTGCCCCCATGCAAAATATTTGGGAAATGCCTGCATGGCTCGCAACGCCTCCGGAGATTGCAACACTAATGTGAGAAGTTCGTCAGCCAGAAAGTTGGATACTTGGAAACTCGATGAGGCTGCCAATTTGACCGGTCCCGGAGCTTGAGAATATTTGGCGAGAAAGATTTCGGACGAGTTGTTTTGTGCTACCGCGTCGCGGAAGTCCGCCATCAAAGGCAGAATCCAAGATGGGATGTTCGAATTGTACCGTGCACACTATTAGCTTTTAAGGGCGCACTTTCCACTTTTTCGCATGTAAGGAGATGATGAATGGAAGCCCTCATGGTTCATCTCTTGGGACAGGGAATGGCCGCCACCTGTGTGCACTTTTCTCAATGTACCGTTGTGGTCTCATCTAGGTTTTGGCACCATGCGCGAAAAGCAAGAAAAGCGCAAGCGGACGGGATCGAGTGGTGGGTTCCAAGGAATGGGCCTCAGGTAGTGTGGTGTGTTGTACCATGTCCGATGAGGTCCAAACCATATCGAGATGCTCCAACCTACCCCAAAAGGCGTATTCATTCATCCATTTCTATCACACTCCTTTGCGTTCTCAGAAAAGAGGCCCTAAAAGGGATTCTTAAAACGGGATACACAGTTCCCACGCCGATTCAAAAGAAGGCGATACCCCTGTTGCTTCAGGTATATTGTTCATCTATACCTGTCGTGCTTCCATGGCTTTACCCTCCTTAACTTCAAATCGGGTGCACGGTCACAAACTCAAGACAAGGCGGAGCACGCAGTGACAAGAAGATGGTTCCTCGCAATACGGGTTGTGTGGGGTTAGGAGGAACGATGCCCAAATTCGAGGTTTGCGCACTTGATCGAAAGTTCCACAGGAGATATGGTAAAATTCGGTGAGGGCGATCGAAATTGTGGAATGCGTCAGTTTACGGTTTTGGGTTTGATTGCGGTGCCATGTTTGGCCTCATAGTTGAGGGAACATGCGCCCAGCGCACAATTATTAGAACATTGGTGCGTGTATAAATCAATAGAAACGGGGCGAAACGGACACCCCCCCGCAAAAGCCATGGGCCGTAGACGTGCGTAGAAGACGTTAAGAGGTCTCCAATCCCGAAGGCTACGTTTTATGAAGCGTATGCGCGTTCAAACCTACCTCAATCATTTCCCACATGGGGCACACACATTTGAAAGCATGGCGCGTGGGAAATCAGTTGATCCATGGTGCCACAAAGATGATGGTGACTATGTTGAGGTGTTGAGGACCTGCTGCAAACTCAAGGAAGGAGTCGGTTTCGCTCGATCGATTTGAATTATCATGGTATCGAGCGCAACCACGTAGAGCAAATTTTGGTTGCCCGAGATCATCGATCCCTCTGCTTTCTCATCGGTATCACTCCTTTCCCATTCTTTAGGGTCGCGACGTGCTTGCTATGGCCCGGACTGGATCGGGAAAGACGGCAGCCTTCATCATCCCCATTCTGCACAAGCTTGCACAACATTCTCCAAACGTCGGGGCCCGTGCTTTGGTCATTAGCCCAACCCGCGAGTTGGCGCTCCAAACGCTACGCTTCTTCAAGCAGCTTAGTCGGGGGACCAACCTACGAGCGACCATCGTCGCGGGAGGATTCAGCTTAGACGACCAGTTTGCGGACATGAGCACAAACCCCGACGTGATTATTGCCACCCCAGGGCGATTGTTGCACATATTGGACGAGACAAAGATAAAGCTAAAATGCATGGAGTACGTCGTGTTGGATGAGGCCGATCGGTATGTTCCTCTTTTACCACACCAACGCGTATTCAAAGGTGCAATGCACGTATTCCCCAAGGCAATTGCACGCCGTGTCTCATGGAAATGATTTATGATTTGCAAAGGAGTTGAGGAGGGAGCCTTCTAGGAGAGGTCGACGACGCCATGATATGCCTGACACGTTAAGCACTTTACGGCATGTGAAGGAGTTGGGCACGAATGGGTGCGTTTGGGCGGTGGGCGGCGGGCTTGAGGGTGTTGCTTTGGGTTGGTTAGGGCTTGAAGTAAGCAAAGGGCGACAATGGTAATAGTGAGGGATCGCATCAATGTAATTTCCGTCAAAAAACTTGGGTGGATGGAGGAGGAGCTGTACCATTTCAACAAAGAAATTCCAGAGGTCGCACCAACGATGGAAAGATCTTTTGCCTCTAGTGAGTGGACCACCATCTTCGATTCGCCATGGCATTGTTTTCTCAAATGGATTGAGTCCCCATGGAGGCACACACAATGAGAACACATGGAGAGGTATCATCGTGCATCATTCACAAACTGCCACAAATGAATAGGCACCCATCATGAGCGTGTCACTTAAGAATTAAGACCACCAAAAAAAACAACCACTTTATCGCTCAACGCACCATTAACGGTTGCATGGGTCTAGTTGGGATGGATGCCCATTCTCTTTTACTGTTTTGTTTCTGGAACATTGCCTCACCTCCTCAAAACAAGTTTGAGGGTGGTGATCCATGGATTGTTGGCGGAACTAGCGCATCTCCCGTTTTCTTTCCATAGGGTTCTTCGGAGCCCCCCCTCCCCCCCCCGTTCTATGTGACACCACACCCTCCAAACCCTCCAAATTTCACGGTTGCTTGGAACAACTGCAAGTGAAGGCTTGCCGGCGCAGCAATCAACGAGCCTATGGATTAACGCTGATGCGATCCCTGCCTTTTGGTGATGTTTCTCACATCCAACACCATCACACCCACATGTGCAACATTCAATGCCCGCTTTACGCCCACGTGTGCCATTTTCCTCTGCCCCACACACCCGCCAATCTATAGGCACAATTTGCGCACACAATATTCTTGTGAGTATCGTAGTGTTGTGGACTGTCCAAGCGTATTTCATGCGCCCATGACCATCCCAATGGCTGATGGGGATTTCTGAGTGGGGGGCAACGCATTATTGTCTCTTGTAATCAGGTTGTTTGAAATGGGTTTTGCCCAGCAAATCGTGGACATTCTTCGGCGGTGCCCTGATCATCGGCAGATGGCGTTGTTCAGTGCGACGTTGCCTGGAGCGGTGGCAGAATTCTCATCGTATGCCATCCACCACCCCCGATTAAGTTGCTTGGAAGAAAAGTGGTCAATTCGAGGGGGCCAAGTTGGGTATTGCCATGCGGTGTGTGTGTGTGTGTGTGTGAATATATCCTGAACCTTCCAATGCCTGGATTGAACGGTTGTACGGACTGCAATTCTAGATGTAAGCGCTTCATGAAAAGGTTACGAGAAATCCTGCTTGACGGTCATAGGAATGGTTCCTCCCTTGCTTTGTCTGGTTCTGTGGTTCACGAGAATGATTTTGCTGTAGGTAAGACGATTGACTATGATTTGTATCGCCGACCACATGAAACTGTTCTTCGCCATTGTGCAGAGCGATTACATATCTTGTTCCTCACGAATTGTGAAGTCGCCACGTCAAAGCGTTTCATGTGCACGTCACAATGCTAATTGCTAGTCAACGTTGCAGTGACCTGTCTAACCTTGTGAACGGTTTGTGACGTCATTCATCTCCCGGACATACATGAGAGCAACATTTTCCTCTTACTGTCAAAGATTCATGCTCTGTTGAGAATCGGCTTTTTCTTGCTTACATTGCTGCACTGTGTGCGCTGAGGATAGCTGCTTGTACGCGCGGTGTTCGACCTCTCAGCTCATCTCTTGCTGCCGCTTGTACTATCACAACCGGTCCTTGACAACGTCATCATGACAACCCTTACGTGTTTCAAGTGCCACAAAACGGGTCACTTCTCTAAAAATTGTCCCGAAAACAGTGCACTTCAAAAGCGCCCTGACAATTACAAAAATGGCGACGAAGCTGTTGGTACGTGGCCTGGTACTGGCAAACCACAGTATTGGTGTGAATTTCACAAAAAGCTTGTGGGGCATAAACAGTCCGATTGCCTTTTGGATTCTGCCACCGGCACTATGCCTCGCGTTTCCGATCCGGATGCTATGGCCAATACGGTGCGTGAAATTTTGGCGGATGCCCTGCCGCAGCATGCCCCGTATTGCCCTTTCCCCGGCGCTTACACCCTTGTGTGACCGGTCTTCCAATTTTCTGTATTGGACTTGTTCATGCCCACGAACACAGAGACCGGTCTTCTCAAGTCGACCGCCTTGTTTCCCATCCCTTTCCATCTTTTCCCAGCAGTGGGTGATACCATCCTGTTTCTGGACATGTCAGTATTGGTTTATGGATTCTGATGCTCTACCGAATCAAGTGAATCAACTTGCTGACATACGACATGGTCTCAGTCATCTGGATGTTCTTGAAGAATTTTTGGGACTTAATAAAATGCAGGACTGTTTACATAGCATGCTCAATGATGTCAAGCAGTCACAAAAATTGTCCCGCCCCTCCTGTGATCCGTCTGATGTCATTGCCCCCTTTTGTATGGACTCTCCCTATCCACCATCCCAATTTGTTCGTGCTTTTGCTCATTCTACATATCGTTACCCCTACTTACGTACCATGTGGCTCCAATTCTGTCGTTGTAGGGGACTCGCCTGTTGGATTGATATTTTACCTTCTACTATTCGTTGCTTTTTACCATGGCTTTTGAAACTTACTAATTACCTCTGGAATCTACTGTATTATATCCCACATGTACAAAAACCTACAGCACCATATACACATCGACAATACAAGGCAACCCTTCATATTCCTTTGGCTACTAGCACAACGGTCTTGTCCGGTCTGGATTTTTGTGCAAATTGTGACTTTTGTGTGAAAAGTTGGGTCAGGGGTATTTGCATGTGGCGGATCTTGTGGTTTTGGTGTTTTTTGATGATTCGACGAAGGATTAGAGTTTTGCATGTAGACCAGTTTGGCAGATCACAAGACCGGTCTAGACCGGTCTTTGTACCAACTCAAACGAACTCAAACGAAAAAGGGATACAAGGATTACAAGGTTTTTACTTCTTCTGCGCCAACTGCATAAAACGAGACGAACTGATCGAACCGACCGGACCGAACCGTTCATTTCACTTCGTGTAAAGACCAGACCGGACCGGTCCGGACCGGTCTTTGAACAAACTGCATAAAACGCGCTAAACTGGGCGGTCCGACCGGTTCGACCTGTTTATACGTGTTTTTGATGTGAACTGTATAAACTGCATAAACTGCTCGAAATGATCGGACCGGCCCGTTTAGATCGTTTTACGCGGTTTGTTTAAGGACCGGTCTGGACCGGTCTGGACCGGTCTTCTGGTAAACTAAAACGAACCGCATAAACTGCATAAACTGTTCGGTCTGCATAAACTGCATAAACTGCGTAAACCGGCGTAAAGTACAAGTTTTGCTAGAATAAACTGCGCGAAACGGGAAGACCGGGCAGACCGGAAGACCGGACTTTATGAAATGCGTACCTGTAGCCAAAGGAATATGCTCACACGAAGTCTCCATATCGCGCTGGGAGTGGATATGGAACTGCATGCTCCCTTGAACCATCATTCTGTTTTGCCATACATGCATATTCCTGCGGCTGATACGGATACCATGGACTGGTACGTTTCCCCATGGTCCTTCCTCCAGGCCAAACGATATGTTAACTGTATATGCTACCGTCCATACCTGCATAATACCACATACAATATTTTCCCTGCAATGTTGCAGTGTTTACTGTATCCATCAGCACCTGCACGGTTTGTTCTTTTGCTGACACCTGATCTCAGTGTACATATTCCCAACTGGTGTCTGGAACGATATGCCAGCCAACTCACATATTCTACGTCCACATCTGAAGCCCTATGGCTTTTCCAAAACCCGTTGGCATCCATTTTGTGGCCCATTAACACCTCTACATTCACAGCCATCACAGCTTCACCACTTAAACACATTGGACATAAATTTGTTACTTTGCCTACCCATATTTGTATGCCCAAAGTGCCTGCTACATATATGCCAGCCCATCCCCCTGTACCATATGTCCATGTTGCTTCCGGTGTGCCAGCATATGTCCCCCCATGTGATGGCAAACAGTTTTTCTGGCATGTATGGAACACTGAACGACTGATCCGTCAAGATGCATTTGAAAACCTTAATCGGCCCAATGCATGGACTGCCATTCAGAGGTCTGTTACTCGATGTATCCCTATCCTGCCTTATGCGCCTATGGCTCATATTCGAAAGCTTTTGTGTCTCGTTGATTGGGCTGCGCTCAAAGGTATGGAACAACCCGGACAATGGTTATATGCATCCTTCTCCCCGCTCCTCACTGCCATATATTATGGACAAACGGGTGTCATTTCTCGACCCCGTACGGTGTTTGCTCGTTGGCGAGAGGAATTGCAACAGGCCATGGCATGGGCCAAACTTCAACATACCTCCCCTTATAAAGGACCGCTTTATTTTCGTACATTGCACACTCTAGGATTTTTTAATTTCCTACCCATCCCTGTCAAAATGCTGTCACACTCAGGAGCTGATCGTATTGAACAGCAAACTATTGCCAACAATCCACCCACACTCAACACCCAAAAACGACGATCCAAGGGTTTCATTCGATGGCTCGTACGTCACAAAATGCTCAAAACCATCACTCAATGTGCTTTGATGAATGTTCAATTCTGGGACCATCAACTCTCATTGCGACGTCTTACTATCTCTGGTGCAGATGCTCTAAAGATTTTGGTGCAAGCAAAAGGTGTGGTCCCAGCTTGGAAATTCCACGTCATGCAAACACGGTTCTTCCCATTGATCAATAGACATTTCCACATCGACATGCCATATTTTCTGCTCTTACGTATCCCCTGCATTACTGCCCTGGATGTGGTGCACATCAAGAAGTGGTTTGCTGATTTCATTCATGCTACTACTTTGCCCCGAATTCTCAAACAATACCTCCACAAAATCCTGATTGTACCCCTCTGCCACCCACACAAATTGTCACAGACCTTCACCCAGGATCGTTTGCAATTGTCCATTGCTGATTATCAGAATTATGTGACTGCTCATTCTCACGAAGATAATTTCATTGCAACAGGACCGGAAATTGTGACGCCCCAACACCCCACACCCCTTACCCAATTGTTGCACGCACCCCTCAACCATACAATTATTCCGGCGTCTGTGACTGCTCATCGACGTCTTGCAGAGCACCTGGAGTCCCTGAAATCACAATTACCAAAGGCTGCCCCCTTTCCCTTTACACAGTTTGCTGCAAAAGTGCATACACTCCTGACATCTACTGGTGGCGGCTGTGCTGGGACCGGCATGGCATGCCTGCGGACATGGTGGCGTACAGGCATCGTTTGTGAGGAATGAATACGTAAAGGGGTGGTGCTGGGGGGGGGGGGGGGGGGCTGGCCACTGACGAGCATCTGTTGTGGCGTATGTGCTGCTGACGGGTGCTTGCGCACTACCAGCTTTCTCATCGGGGTGCTCTGGATGCCCCCGCCAGGCTATTGCTTAAGGAGAGGGGTCAGAGGCCCCAAAAAACTTTGCGCACGTAAAATTGGCCTCAAATTTCTGGCCCCTTCAATAAATTTCACTTTTTGCCCAAGGAAAATTTTTCCAATGCGGGTGGGTGGGCCGGGGCTGGGCAGCCCCCCCCCCCCCCCAGGTCACAAAACAATAGCCTGGCCCCCAGCCTGGGTGGGTGGGTGGGTGGGTCAAAGTTCCGCAATTGATCTGAAGCAGTCTGGCATGGGGTCAGGACCATGCTGGTTAATTGGAAACCTGATGTCATTGTGGCATCTAACAAGTGACGTTCCCTCTTGTGGGGGGTGGGAGGGTTGAGGGGGGACTGGACAAGAGGGGTGGTGGGGGTGACGAAAGACATGCCCAGCCCTCTCACACCATGGGTCCGAAACCAGGGTCCTACAGTACAAATTGAAGCAAGCTTGAAGGCTCATACTGAGCACCAAAACCACTCATTTCGCTTATATTTGACTCCGTAAGCCGTCCAGGAGCAGCCATCCCTCCCCCGCCCCTACAGCAGCAAGACCTAACCTGGCACACCCTCAACGAGGGGTTCCAGTGATGGAACAGACGACTGGGTAGAGTGGGAGGGGGTGGGAGGGGGGGGACGGACTGGGTGTGCAGTGACCAGGTTAGGCGGTTGGGATTGTGGGTCGAAACGACGCCTGGCGGCGTCTGTGTTGTGTTGTTCGTCGGTCGACCGGCGTATCTCGTCCTTCGCGTCCCCGCTCACATATTTTGGTGGATGCAGGTAAAGTCCATGGGCATGGCCGACACACCGCAGCATGTGCGGCTGCTGGCGGAGTTGCAGACCGCCGTGGCTGCCGTTCCCACCAACAGCACTGCGACGGAGGTGTGCGGTGGGGGATGGAGGGCGGGCGGGAGGGAGGGGAGGCAGAGGGGAGCACGGAGAACAGGGAAAAGGGGTGCGTGGGGGAGGGAGGGGCGAGGAGTGGTGCGCCAAGTAGACTGAGGGGGGCAGAGAGGTCTTCAGGCGCGGGCAATTTCGTGGGACATTTGTGCCGAACCCCCACCCCAAGGGAGGTATTACAATGACCGTACACTGTAGGATGAGGGCTACTCCTAACCCTACACCTACACCTAACCCTAACCCTAGTCCTAGCCCTAACCCTAGGCTAGGGTCAGAGTGAGTGTTGGGGTCCAAAATGGAGCAATGATGTGGCAAAAGCAGCCATGAACAAAATTTGTGGGATCTTGTTCAGCCCAATCATGGCTGGCATGGCCAAACTAGCTGGCTGCAAAGGTTAGGGTTAGGTTTATGGTGATGGTATGGTTAGAGGGAGGGCAAGGGGAGGTAAGGGGAACCTGTGCCCCCCCTCCCCCCCCCAACACCCCAAATCGCCCCACCTGTACCCCCCCCCCCCACCACCCCGAATTGCCCCACTTGGACACCCCCCCCCCCAACCGACCCTCCCGGAGCCCCCACCCCAGCCCCTCCTATACCCCCCCCCCCCCTTCGCCCTCCCTGAACCCCCCGCTCCAATGCCCCCCCCCCCCCCCCCCCCCCCCCCCAAGGGGCCTCCGGCCAACAATTAGTTGGGGGGGTAGTTGGCGTCCAGAACCGAGGGGTCGCCCCCCCCCGTGATGAGGGGGGGTAACCCCCCCTCCCCCCCAGACCAAAGTCATCACAGCGATGAGAAGAAACGAAATTTTACCATTCGGAAAATCTTGTCGGCCACATTTGGTGCACAAAATTTTGGGACCCGCCTCCTATCTTCTAATACACCCCCCCCCCCCCCCCACAGCACTCGGTGATGGTTCCACAGCCTTTGAACCCATGCTTTCTGCGATCTCTGTCATTCTGCGTGACAGTGTGTCTGCTGCCCAGCGTGACAGTGTGCAAGCGTCAAAGGGTGCGTGTCGCACAATGTCACAATGTGCCAGTTGCACTGTGTGACAGAGTGCTTGCTGCGCGGCGTGACACTGTGCCTGCTGCAGAGCGTCACAGTGTGCCATTTGCACTGGGTGACAATGAGCCTGCTGCACGGCGTCCTAGAGTACGTGCTGCACAGCGTCACCGAGTGCCTTTGCACTGCGGGAGTGTGCATGCTGCAGAGAGTCACAATGTGCTTGCTGCACAACGTGACAGTGTGCCTGCCGTACATCCTGACACAGTGCCTGATGCACTGCGTGACAGTGTGTGTGCCGCACATCGTGACAGTGTGCCAGCGGCACAATGTTACAGGGTGTGTGCTGCACAGTGTCATATTGAGCTGCAGCACTGTGTGACGCAAAGCCTGCTGCACAGCGTGACAGTGTGCTTGGTGCATAGTGTGATGAAGTGCTTGCAGCACAGTGTGTCAGAGTGTCTGAAGCATAGTGTCAGAGAGTGCCTGCTGCACAGCGTGCCAAGGTCTCAACTGCACAGCGTGACAGTGTGCCATTTGCGCAACGTGACAGTGTGCTAGCGGCACAGCGTCATAGAGTGCGTGCTGCATAGCGTCACAATGTGCCTGTTGCACATTGTGACACAGTGCCTAGCGTGACACAGTATCTGCTGCACAGCGTGACAGTGTGCTTCCGGCGCAGCGTCACAGTGTGCCTACGGCACAGCGCGACAATGTGCGAGTAGCCATATGTGGTGGTGAGCCCGTTGCATGTTGTGGCAAAATGCCCCTGCTGCACCGCATGACACTGAGCCTAAACCACACTGTGACAGTGTGCCTTCTGCGCTGCGTGAAAATGAGCCCACCGCTCAGCGTGACATGGTGCCTGTTGTGTGACAGTGTGGCTGCTGCACAACGTCACAGAGTGTCACATGCACATCGTGACAATGTGCCAGCAGCACAATGCCACAGAAAGTCAGCTACACAGCGTCGCAGCTGCACAGCGGTACGGTGAGCTTGCTGCACAGCATCCCCTCTGCTCTGTACTGACGTGAAACACCCCCCCTGTGCCCTTTGGTAGAGGCAACCCCGGTCTTCCCGTTGTCAATGAGCCCAACACCCCCAAGGCTTGGCGGCGCTTGGGGAGCAGGAGCCAGCAGTCGCTGTGGGTGAGGCCATGGCGCACACTAGAAGCACCCCACATGACAAGCGGGCCGTGACCCTTTCGCTGCAGGGGGCTGGCATCACCCGAGGGGAACATGGGGAAGGTCCTTTGGGGGCCTAGGGTGTGAATCTCAAATGGAAGGCCAGCCCATCAGCCAAATCCTGGGGGGCGCCATCCCTCCCTCCCTCCCTCCCTTCCTTCCTCCATGTCCGAGGCGGTGCAGAGGCAAGGGCAGGGGCTCAGGCACGGGCAGCGGGCTGAGGGGGACGTTGTGTGAGGGGTAATGGCAGTTGCGTGTAGGAGCCATGGTTGGGGCAGTGCAAGGGGCTGTGCCAGGGGCGGTACTGTGGGCTACGGCAGGAGAGGGGACAGGGTCCGGGTGGCCCGGTGCCCCCGGAGCGGGCGCTGGGGTGCGGCCTCAGGGTGGAGGCGGGGGCGATCCGCGTGCCGAGCGGAGCATGGCCCAGGCACCGCCCTAGGGCCAAGGGCGCCGGGAAGGGTCCGTCGAGGGCCTAGGGTGTGCATCTGATGTGGTATGGCCGGCCGGTATGCAGAGTTAATGGGGACGCCATCGTGCTCCACCCCAGGCGTCCCGTGAGCCTTAAAATCGGCCTCCAAATCCAAATCCAAACGACCCCCCCCCCCCCCTTATAAACGACCCCCCCATCTTATAAACGACCCACCTGGAGCAATTTTCCCCCAGCAAGCAGCAAGCAGCAGCCACCGCCGCACAGGGTGGCGCGGTCTGCTTCCTCCTCCTACACCACGTCCCAACTACCGTGCATGTGCCTGGGCCTGCAGCAGACGCCCTCCCCCCCCCCCCCTCCCGGGTGGATAAGCACATCCCTGTCACACCCCACGTGTGTCTGACGGTGCGGAGCGATGCCTGAGAAGCAAGCTGCAAGAAGGAGCGAGCGGTGCCTCCCAAAGGGGCTCTGACGCGCGGCGCACGGGTTGTCCCTCTTGTGCACGCGTGCCCCTGGTCCAGGCCACGGGGTGCAGTGCTTCGATGGGTCGCGCCGCTGCTCCTGCGCGCAAACGCAGCACAGAGATGCGGTGTGTGACCTGCTGGTCTGGGGAGTAAGTGTCCCCTGGCCCTGGCCCTCCCTTGCCCGCGGAGCGCACGGTGCTGCCCAGAACAGAGGACCAGACAACTCCCTGTCACCCCCTTCCCCGCGGCGCATGGCCATCGGTGCCGCTGCCCTCAGAATGCGCAAGTGGCCGACGTCCAGAACAAGCTCAACCAGATCCGCCTGAGTCTGCTGCGGCTGTTGGAGACGTACGCCACCAACTGGAACAGGGTCCATGACAGTGTGCCGGTGTGTCTGCGTGGTGCGTTTTGACCGGCCGACTGCTGGACACACTGCCTTCTCTAAAACACACGTGCCACTACCAGGGGCAAGGGGGGGGGGTCATACCGGGTAGAAATTCTGTGTCATACACTCTGTGCGAAATTTGAGTGCTCAATTTGTTCGGTGTTTTTGAGGATTTGCATGGGTATACGTCCGGCTGTGCCTTTGCTCACTTGTACCATGCCAGAGGATTTGGTTGATGACAAGTGGTTTCCCATGGAAGCTGCAGAAGTGCTGAAGTGGTTTTGCCTCATTTGCCGTGTTCCCGCGGGTGCAGACAAGAGTGCTGGTTGATGCACCAGGGAAGTCCTCCAGGAAGTAACAACCGTTGACTGTTTCTCATGAGCAACCTTTGCCAACCTTGCATTATTTGCTCGCTCATCTTTACGAAATGTCTTGTCGCGCCAAAATTTGTAGATTCGAGTTTTCCGAGACACGGAATCCCTCCCCGCCCCCCCCGCCGCCGGTAGTGTTCAGCAGGGCCGCTGTGTCTCATTAGGCAGCAGCCCTGCACCCTTTGCCACTCGGTAGGAGCCACTGCCGAGGCCAGGGCAAGGACAGGACAGGGCGGAGGTCAGGGGAGGGAGTGGGACAGAGGCAGGGCCGCTCCAACATCGGAACAGGAAATGGAAGCACTGGAGGCACCGCCACAGACCGCCAACGCATCTCTCCGTGCCCAGACCCGGGAATCGACCCAGCTGTGCACAGCTGTACACAGTAGCCAGCTCTAGCCGCACATCGGCGTACACAGCCTCCAGTGGAGCTGTACGTAGCCATACATGGTTTTTTTTTGTAATGAACAGTTCCCTTTCAGCCTGGCCCGGCCGTACACAGTTGTACACACGTATTGAGCCTGGCCCTACGTCGCCTTGCACTGAAAAAAGGCCCAGCCGTGCGCTTACATAGCTGCGTACGGCGACGCCTACGTACGCAGCTGTAGGCGTACGGCTATTGCCACAGGTCAGCGCCGTGGGCATTTGCTTTCCGGTCCACACTTCTGTGTGCACAGGCCGACAGTGTGCACCTGGTCCCCAACATGATTGCCCACCTCACGGAGGGTGAGTTCACGGTGCTGTCGGAATTCCCTGAGCTCCTGCTGAGTGTCTTATCGCAGACCGCCCACACCGTGGGCCCCGCAGGTCTGTGCAGTTAGGGATGATTGAGGGCACAGCGCCCTGCGTGCCCCCCTCACCTGCCCGACAGGCCATGCATTCTGCCCCCCTGTCACGCATTTCGCACAGGGTTATCCCCTCAACTGCCAGCCTCTCAGACAACCTCCTCTCCTCATCTGCCGGGCATGCACAGCCCATATAGCCAGCAATACTGCGTTATGCGTGGGGCTCCACACAGGCAGAATGCATCGCATGCCCAACTAGCCAACGGTGCCGACTGTTGGCCCTTGCCGAAGGATCCTCGTTTCCAGCCTTCTGGGATGGCTCCTGCTGCAGGTTTGCCGCATGAGTCCTTGGTTCAGTTGATGCCCGCGCTTGGGCTCCTGCTGCAGCAGAAGAACGGCAACACTTTCAGAACTTTGGTCAGTACGCTTGTTGACCTTGCTGCCAAGACCATGGCCGAAGGTGTGCTGGACGTGCTGACCTCTGCCCTGAGTCCACTGTCATTGTCCCATGGGGTATGGGGCTTGGACACCGTCGTTTTTATCTCCCACTCTGGTGTTCTTGCAAGTGCTGTCAGTAATCCTCCCGACCGCCGTCACTTATTCTCCTGACCGCCGTCAGTTATCCTCTCAACCGCCGTCAGTTATCCTCCCAACCGCCGTCAGTTATTCTCCTGAACGCCGTCAGTTATCCTCCAAACCGCCATCAGTTATCCTCCCGACCACCGTCAGTTATTCTCCCGACCGCTGTCAGTTATCCTCCCAATCGCCGTCAATTAATCAAAAGGGGGCAAATGACGACTTTTATGACCCCCCATACCCCCTTCCCCCCTACCCCTCCCACACCCCCTTCGGCACGCTGATTCCAAAAACAATTGTGTGTCCCTTTGTTGTTCTGGTACCTGACGGGTCCCACCCGACTGGTTGGCGTGAAAATGACCTGACAGGAGAGCCCCATTCCAGGGGGCAGGGGGCCTTGGAAAGGAGGCTCTCACAACCCTCCCCCCCTTCTGCATTTGGCCCGAGCCCAATAAGGGACAGAGGAGGACGAAGAGGTGCCCTCAACTGGATCAACTCGGAGGCAGAGGGGATGACGGACTGGGTGCAGCGTGGTGCGGTGACCAGTTTATACGGCTAGGGTTGTGGATTAAGGAAGCGTTGGAAGATGGATGACACAATGCCCGTGTACTGCCCGGTGTCAAGCGGCAGCGGCGCCAAGTGGAGTCTTTTTTGGGGCCCCATCAAGGCACCCCCCACCACCGGTGCACCAGGGCAGGCTCGGCCATAAGCCCTCCTTAAGTGGGAAGAGGGGTAATCTTCAGCCTCCAATGGAGGCACGTTGGGGCGCACCTGTGGCATTATGGAAGCTTGGCTTTTGTTTTCTCAGAGGAAGGTGTTTGGGAGGGAGCATCTGCTTGACCAGATGAAGACCTTTGAGTGGTTTGAATACCGTGCCTGACCCCGACCCCGGGCCCCTCTGAGGTTGCTGCTGTTGTCCAGGTATGTCCATAACAGCACAGACTCCCGATTGCCGTGGGATAAAACGGGGTGAGAAGTGTACATTGGCGGTCCGTCTCATCAGAACCAGTCCCACAGAGCTGGTTTCGAAGGTGTGCATGTGTGCATGCGCTTCTGGCAGGGCATTGGGCACTGGTGACCGGAGCAACCGCACTGCCCGGGATTTGATTTCGGACACCACATTCCATTTGACGGGTCTAGCTGCATGGGCATGCCTGAATGCTTGTTGTTGAATGCTGATTTCTCTTGATGTTTACAATATGCTACAAAAATCTGATGTTTCTCCAGCAGCACCAGCACCAGCAGCAGCAGCAGCAGCGAGCAGCAGCAGCAAGCAGCAACTGCAAGCTGCTCCCCATCCTTCCCCTCCATTTGCCCCATATTCTTCGTTTTCCACATATTTTGCCACTTAGGCTTGCAGAGCTTCTCTGGGAGCTAGATTGCCTCCCAGATCTTCTCCCTGTGTCTGTCCGTGTTTATTGTCTGTCGGGTGTCTGCTTTTGTTTCTACTGCCAGCGTGGTTTGCAATTTCGTCTACAGGCGTGCTACACCATGCCAGGCGATCACGCAGTGTGCCTGCCCAGCAATTTCCTGATTGACAATCCTGTTTCATATTTGCAACTAATCGTGGATCTCCGTACTCTGCTGTATGGTTCGTCTGCCGCATGGGATAAGCGAGCAACACCCCTTGGTATGTGTGGGCGTGTGCGCGGGCGTTGATGTTGACTGATATTGATGTTGGGCCGACGAGGACCTGTTGCCCAGTGCTAGTTGCCCCTGGGATGTGGTGTGAGATGTCTTCGCATGATGTCTGGGTGTTGGATGCTACAGACTGGAGTCCCAGTGTGCCACTGTCAGTTTGGGGGGGTTCACGGGTGATTCTCTTGAACAGAAGTTGTCGCTGCATGAGCCTCCCCAACATTTGTACCTGTTGCTATTTGTGTCCGTTACTCCAGTTGCAGAGTCACCGGTACTCAACGTCACCATGTACAACGTCTACAGCTCTGGAGTCGCGGAAGCCCTCAGTATCAAAGGTGCGTGCTGCGGCCCTGGCCCTCAGCTGCAGTGCATGTCGTGGATTGCCACACAGTGTACAGCGTGTGTGCCTCGGCCTTGCATTGATGAGCAACGAGACTGAACCTGGCAACTGAACAACGTCTTGGCACTTCACTGCCTGCAAATGGGATGCCTCCCCCCCTTTTTGCTGTGAGATCCGGTCTGTTGTTCCCCCACCATCGCAGGATGAGGAGAGAGGCTGGACGTTGTGACTGACCACTTCATAGAAAGCGTGTGTACCAACTCTGCCAGTCTGAGGGCCATGTGGAGCGCCGTGGTGTAGATTAGATGAAGCAGAAATGCAAAGTTGGGCACAGGGTGGGTTGGTTTTTGCCTTCCCCCTCCCGCAGTTGAAAGTCCAGGACCTAATGATTTGGTGTGCTATGTTGGTCACCAGCCCTGTAGCAGCATCAGCAGTGGTCTGTGAAGTGCCCATGGAGATTCACGCGCATTGGTGTTTACAGGACTGGTGCGGCCTGTGGAGATTGGGTTTGCTCTTCCGGAGGGTGTTCCTCCGAAGATCCCCAGGGACCAGCCCACTCATGATGGCACTCACGTCATCACTTGGAATTGCTCTTATTTGCAGGTGTGTACCTCTGCTGTTCAAGGTGTGGGGGTACCGTGCAAACTCCAATATTTTGCCAAAATATTTAATTCCAGAGTGTTTTTTTCTGAGCGCAAAAAAAACAAGAAACACAATTTTTTTGAATAATTCTGCCGTTCGGGACACAGGAATTCGCAAAAAAAAATAGGTTAATTAAATAAATAATCCGGAGAGTGTAGGGTTTGTACTGTTTGTGAACAATCGTAGAGACGTCCACAGAATTAACAATCTGTGAAACCAAATGGCGACAAAAGCCCTCATTATCGGCCGCTGCAAAGCTTGTTGCCGCCGTCGAATGGCTTCCTCAGAGGGCAAAGTTGGGAAGAAAGAATGCAAAGAGAACATTGCTGTCGGTGGAAAGGGTCGGGGCAGATAGGGGAAGCAACAAGGGTCCTTGCATCATACCTCCTGATATTGTCCCCATCCGGCGGCGGCCCGGCAAACACCAGCATTGAGGACACAGTATCAAACGCAAAATGTCAAAATGTCAGTCGGACAAAATTTAATTGTAAAAAATAAATTTATTTTATGGGTGGAATACACAGTTTTTGGCTCGCAAATTCAAAATAATCGCAAAAAAAAATATTTTTGAGGCTATTTAGTGGCAAAAACAAAAATTTTGCTAAATATTAATTGTTTTTTTTCCGCAAAATATTCGTGTTTCAAAAATATTCGTGTTTGCCCGGTAGTGTGCCATCAACAGACACACATGTGAGTGAAAACAAGAACACAGGCTTGGCGGGTGGCCGTCGAGGGCAGAGGGGACAGAGTCGGGAGCCACGTGCCGGCAGGCAACCGGTCGGAGAGGTGCGTGGGAGGGGCACCAAGTGGACTAGAGAGGGGATGCTGGCGCCGGCACGGGGCTGCATGAGGTTAGCACGACCAAACGGGGGCGGGGCAAACAAACTAATTTTCGAAACATTTTGGGCGAGCGCTCAGCAAGGGCCTAAGAAAAGACCCGCCACTGGTCCCTGTGGGGAACGGCCACCCCAGAGGGATGTTCGGGCAAGGCGCAGCGCAGCCCCGGACCTATTCGCGCCACTCCCCCATGCCTGCAGAGCAAGGTGCAGGCAGGCCGGGGATGAGGATGTCCGTTGCTCCCGGAGCAGAGTCTAGGTGGGAGCTGAGAGTGCTCTAGTGCCAAGCGGGGCGGGGCCTCTGCGCCACCCATGAGGGGGCTGGCGGCTAGGACCCAACCCAAGGGGAGGGGGGGGGGGCTCTACAACCCCAAAATGGTTGTATGGAACAATGGGTTTTGTGGGCGCCAAAGGCGCCGGATATTTGGTTTTAGGCACGTCCCATTTCTGATTTCATCCCATTGAGTGTCGGGGACCCCCGAGACGGCAGGGGTTATGTTCTTGCCCACTCTTGGTCTTTCTTTCCTTATCGCTCACTCTTGGGCTGTTCGAGCCCCGTGGTTACATGGTGCGCTCTTTCTTTCCTTATTGCCTCCCACACTTCGGTGCGGCCCCTTGAATTGGGGTGATGGACTCCCACATGCTTCAATGTGGCCCCTTCAGTTGGGGTGATGGACTCCCACACTTCAGTGTGGCCCCTTGAGTTGGGGTGATGGACTCCCACACGCTTTGTGTGGCTCCCACACACTTTGGACTTCCCATGTTGTTCTCCTTGTCACGTGCTCCGTACCCTTGCACTACTCGTTAAGCTTGATACTCTTTGCACGCAAATGCCATAGGGTTTTCTAAGTTGCGCATGGGGCGGTTCCTGAGCTCTGAAAATTGGGATGCTTGTGCTTGTGGGGTGGGCATGTAGTCCATACGTTGCTTGTCACTTGCGCCGGTGCCACATGTGTCTGTGCCTATTTGTAGCGTCTTTCCTTTGTGTCCGTTCTTCCTCATGGTGTTTCAAACATTAGAATGGCGGAGATGAATGATGCCGGGTGTGCTACATGTCCGGGTTTTGTAGTAGTAGTGGCAATAGTAGTAGCAGTTGTTGCAATGCCGGTTCCCGTTGCAGCACGAGTGCCTCCTCTAGCACTAGCGCATTCTTCTGTGCCACGTCTGGCACTAGTGACTATGTGCCATCAGAATCCATGTCTTATGCACCAGCACCCCGGGTCACAAGGTCGCAAGCACCTCGGCTGAAGAAGTGTATTCTGCACAAGAGTACTGGCAAGAGGTCACGTAACGAGTGGAATGATGATTCTTACGCTTGATGCCCCTCCCCTCCCTCTCGTTTTTTTGCCCCTTCCCTGAAGAAAGTTTTCCAAGTAGCCACTCTTGGTCTTAGGCCCTTCCCTAGAAAGTCGTCCCCGTTTGCAACAGGTGCAACACGTCCCGGGGGGGGGGGCGGGCCCGGTCCTTGTATGCGACCCTCCCCCCCGGACCCCCCCTCCCCCGGGTTTTGAGAGATAGTGGGTTGGGGGGTGCCAACGGCCCTCAATTTTTTTTGTGCATGCTTCCCTTTCATCAAACCATCCATGCCCTGAGCGCCAGATTAGCAAGATATATCCCGGCAAAGACAAGAAAGCGCTAATATCACATACATACTTCCATACCCCCAAACCCTCAGACGCACATCCCCCCTGGAGGTATGCATGTGGTAGTAGTTGGTTGCGCACAGGCCCCCCCACTTTGGGACCCCCCCCCCCCCCCTTGCCAAGCCGCCAATACCCCCCCCCCCCCTCCACACCCTCCAGCCGACCCCCCCCCCCCAACTCCCCCCCCCACAAGTTTTGACAGATTGGTGGGCGGTGGGTCGCATCAAGACCGGTTGTAGTCCCCCCCCCCCGGGAACACGTCATAGGCCCTCCCCTTTTCATCCTCACACGTGCAGGTGCAATGTAAGCGGGGAGAGGTGATGATACCATCATGGCGTGTGGACCGGGGCGACCACCTCGAGTTGCCATCTTTGTGTATTGTGACTCTAGTCCCATGACCGCCTCAAGAGCCCATCCCCCTAGGTTCCCAGTGTGCTTGGGAATACCCAAGCCGATGATACCCTACCCTCCATTGGGGTAAGGGGCGTGCAAACTGTCGGATCACACTTGGGCCGCATACCCAACCGTTTGGAGGTGCCCAACAAAAAGGTGCTAAGTTTGGGTCGACAAAGGGGTGGGGGGGACCCTGCCCTCCCCCCCCCCCCCTGCAACCCCTGAAATGGTTGAACACCCCTCGGGGCCGAACCTTGGCTGGCAGGCGCCCCCGTGGCGCCACCACCGGGCCTCGGGGTGCCGGCGGGCGAGCGCGGGGATGGGTCCGTTGGGGGCCTAGGGTGTGCATGTCAGCTCCCTCACGTGATGCAACCCGTCCTTGCCCATCCCCCCCTTGGGCATGTAATCTTCACCAGGGCACTGAATGGGAGCAGAACGGGGTCAACACGACGATCCAGAGCTTGGGTTACAAGTGTCTCACATCGCATCTGACCCTCTTTGCCCTGAGACCCTTGAACACATCATTTGCGGATCTCTTCGCACCGCCCGGACAGCACTCCTCCGGAGAGGTATTGCAGAGGGACCTGGGGTGTGTGGGAAAGGTCATCAAACATGAGGTAAGGGAGGCAGTCAAGATGGGTGTCCTTGGTCCCAACCGCACGCTGGGAGGGCAGCAGCATTGCCTGACAGCAGCAGTTCCTCCAAGACCACTGCCGCCTTTGCTTGTGGTGGTGCGTATTGCAGGTGCCTGGCCTGTCTGCCCTTCTATGTGCTCCAGGTGCGACCTCCCACAGAGCACCATCACGCGGCGACACATTCCATGGGTATCGGCCCCGGGCACCGGGTGTGCACAGTACAGGGGGGGGGGGGGCGAATTTCGCCTGGGGACAATTGCGCAAGGGAAAAACTTCGCCATCCTTGAAATCCCCAAAGCTCCAAGTGTCACACGCCTGAACGACTGCAATAAAAGACACAAGGCATGCACCAGACAAAGATTCCCAAATTCCAACACATTGCCACGACATTGTCACAGAATTGTGTTTTCTGAGAGGGGCCAGGCGCCCCTACGAACGCGCCAGAGCCAACCGTTTCTTGCGCAGATGCATGAAATCTGGTGCTGCTGATCCTGTAACTGGTGCTGGAGGTGTTGGCCTCTTTTTCAAAGCATTGAGAATCACTGTAGCGCTGTCTGTAGCGCTGCATGAGCATTACACAGTGTACGTGGCTGCACCAGATTTAATGCATCTGCGCAAGAAACGGTTGGCTCAGGCGCGTTCGTAGGCGCGCTTGGCCCCTCTCAGAAGACACAATCACTGCAGCTGTGGCGAAGTATTGAAATGTTTCACCAAAATTTCGCCAGGGGAAAAGTCCGCCGCCTTTCTTAACGGCGAAATTTTCCCGGCGAACTTCTCCCATGGCGAAATCACCCCCCCCCCCCCTGTACCGAGTCGTGCCACCTGTGCCCTTGCGCAGTCGAGGAGGTTGGGTGCTGCAGCAGCAGCAGCCAAGAACCAGTGCTTCCCTGTACCCTACACCTGAGGCCCAAGCACCGTGCTCAGTGGTGCCCCAGCCATCTGCTCTAGGGCAGGCCCACGTCTCCCCTGCCAGCCTCAGGGTCAGACTCCCGATCTCGCCCCCAGAGCCCAGAGCACTGGGCACACACCCTGCCCCACTTCGAAATCTTCACAGTCAGTCAGGGTGGCCGTCCCTGCCCCACACAAATGGGGCTGACAGCCCGACCGTCTGGTCCCAGAGCACACAAGACTGTGGATAGTCCCTGGGGCAACCAGAGCGTATGCGGGCGGGGGATGCCTTTTCGTATCCCACAGGCAGGGGGAACGCTTGTGCAGGGTACCACCCGGTCCTGTGCTTTGTTCCTTTCTGCCGGAGGAGGGGACTGTCGGAACAGGCACCCCCACCCCTCTCCCTCCCCATGAAGAGCTGCCGGCGCCGGCGTGGGAGGGACTCCAAGGGGCAGCAGCAGCATTTGGGAGCAGAGGGACAAGTGTCCCGCTCTCACCAAAGGGGGCGGCCTATTCGAATCAGACCCGTGGTTAGAAGCGTGCGCACAGACCAGGGCTAAGCGTGCGCAAGCGTGCGCAGTGTTGGGTGGTAAGTGTGCGTAAATGTGCGCCATCTCCACGTCCAAGCGTGCGCATGCGTGCACTTTTTTTTTTTGACTGGAAAGCCCCTTAAGTGCTTTGTCAGCACACAGTGCTCTTAAACAAAAATTCCACAAATGTTTTCCTGCACAGAACCTGTGCATGACTACACAGGAGGTCCCCCTCCGTGTCCCCGAGCCCAAGCATACACAAGCATGTGGAGGGTTGGGGTGTAAGCGTGCTTCACGTGCATACCCATGGAAAGTAAGCATGCGCAAGCGTACACGCACGCTTCTAACCACGGGTCTGATTCGAATCCAGACACCCCCCCCCTCCAGACCCCCCGAAGTTTTTGAACCTGTGTTTCTCCAATTTGAGATTTTTGGGGAAACTGCTAGCGCTGCAGGCGCCAGAATTTTTGGTTTTTGGCCTCTCAAGGGGGAATTTTTTTCCCCCGATGTGTCTATACTCAAAATACTCAGAATTTTGTGGAGGATTCAAAAATGGGTGAAAAACACAAAAAAAATATGACCCCCCGCCAACCTCCGGGTCGGACCTTGGCTGATGGGAGCCTGAGCTGATGGGCAATTTTTTTGTTAAAAAAATTGTTTTTGCCCCATTTCTTTATGTTCAAAATGATCAGCGTGTCATGGGGATAATTTTGAGGTGTGTATGCAGAATGGCAGCCGGAACCCCGGGGCAGAAACAACCCGATAAATAAATATGAACACAAAAGCACAAAACGCACGAAAGCAGGTGCAGCACAAGTGACAGGATGGACTAGAGTTCATGGCTGACTGTTCAGGGCCATGTGCATGAATGAGCAGAGGAAATCACCTCGAAGAGAGGTTGTTAGATCAAGCGCAGGCGCGGGCGTCGTATACCCCCCCTTTTTGGGGGTCATTCGCGTAGCATACCCCAAGGCATGATATTTGATGTCCAACCCCTTGTAAAATCATTATTTTGCCCAATAAGACCATCCCCCAATGGATTTTTTGATTCTGAGGCCTCTATCCCCTAAAACTGGATAACACTTTTTTGCGGGGGGGGGGGGGGGGGGTGGGGGGGGATGGGGGGGGGTTGGGGGGGTCAAAAGTTTTCGCTGAGAAGGCTACAAGCAATGGGAGACACAGTGGTGTCACATCCACCTCCGGTCGAATGGTAACGCACCCAGCCGCAGAATCAGCTTGCAAAGGTTGTTAGATCAAAGCCAGGCAGGGCAAATGCCACATACCCCCCCATTTTGGCCTTTTTGGGGCTATTCGCGTACCCTACCCCAAGGGGTTGAATTGTTAGTTTAACCCCTTGTAAAATCATTATTTTGTCCAATAAACGCATCCCCCAATGATTTTTTGGTCCGGACCCCCCCAGACCCCCCCCACGTGAAACCCACTTTTTTGAGGTTTTGAGGGAGGGGGGGGTGTGTGGGGGGGGGGGTGGGGGGGGGTTAAAAAATGAACCCCCCTTTTTTTGGGTCGAAAATCATGAATCTTTTGGTTTTTTTCGATTTTGAGCCGAAAAAGTGTTTCCGGGTCCCGACTCCATGGGGTTTGTATGGGGCGGAGTGGGACGAGCGCTGATGCACTTTTCAGCCATTTTTGCTATTTTGGCGGTTTTGGCAACCTCGGCGACCCCGTGGTACCCACTGTGAGGGGTGTGAGTGGGGATGTTGTGACAGTATATGCCTACTAGGATACGAAAGGACGTTTTTTGTAGTCTCTAGCCTTGCCTAGGGCCGGTCACAACCCGTGCCAAAGACGCGAAATGACTGTTTCCACCAATAATGGCCTAGTGAATGGGCCAGTACACAACCTGCTTCTGCAGTTTTTCACCCTGGGCAGCTCAAAAATCGAAGTTTTCAAAACTTGTTTTTATGATATTGTGACCACACGATATGACCATCCAAGGTATGTAAAGCATGTTTTAGGCTGTATTTACATGTTTTTCACCCTATTTGGGTATTAGCTTCGGGGGGGGGGGGGTCTCCCAAGGGATTATTGGTACACAACCTGCTTTTGCAGTTTTTCACCCCGGGCAGCTCAAAAATCGAAGTTTTCGAAACTTACTTTTTTGATATTGTGATCACCTAAAATGACCATCCAAGGTATGTAAAGCATGTCTTAGGCCGTATTTACATGTTTTTCAAGCGCTCTGTGTCGTCTCACCCACCTCTCGACCTATGACCGGCGAGAGCGGGCCATCGGCACCCTGGTCACCCCGCTAGCGCTCCATGGGGTGGCCGTGGCGCCGGTGACGGAGCCCGATCTGCGGGGGCTAGAGACCATAGTAGTGCGGGCCCTGTGGGGAGCAGCGCGCGTGTCCCGGGCCAAGGAGGTCATCTTCACCGTCCTTTCCGAGGGGCATCGCGTGTCCCCAGTCATGCACACGCGATATGAGCGCCTCCTCTGGCTGGCCCGGTTGGCCCGGCGGCCGGGGGTCACCCATGTCTTCGCCCAGGCTATCTGGGAATTGGGGGGCCGCCCACCCGGGACGGGCCCGGTGGGGCGCGCGCTCCGCACGGCGGCCTCCCTGGGCCGGACCCCGCGCGAGGGCTGGTGGTGCTGGGACGTCCCACGGCAAGAACACCCCCGGCACTTCGTGCAGGAGCCACTCCGCCACCTCCAGCACCGGGTCTGGGACAGCCTTCGCTGCCACTCCTTGCGCCAGCTTGAGGCGCGGCGCCCGGTCACCTTTGGTGGGCTGGGCGACGGGGCGGATGGCCCGGCTTGCCGCGCGGCGCTGCGGGTAGCCTCCACGGAGTTGGAGAAGTCGCTGCTGCGCGGCCTCATGGCCGGGGCCATGTGGACAGCGGCCCGCGTGTCGGGCCACGGCACGCGGACCAACTCCGCGTGCCCCCACTGCGGCGCGGCGCACGAGGACGAAGTCCACGTCCTGTGGGAATGCCCGGAGTTGGACGATGCCAGGGGGACATGGCTCCCCTGGCTGAATGACGCGGCGGGGGCCATCCCCCGCCTGCGACCGCCGGACCAGTGGCCATCCTGCCTGCGGAAAGCGGGCCTCTTTCCCCTCCGGCTGGCGCAGGGGGTGGACCGGGACCTCCTCGACAAGTTCCCGTACCGCCTTTACGGCATGTACTTGGCGGTCCTCGCTGCCCGCATGGCAGCCAGCCAGGGGGACCAGCCGGGCCACGGGGACTCCCTCTTTCCAAACCAGCCGCGCCCGCGGCCCCGCAACCCCTACCCCAGGGACGACTTCGTTGGCCCCCTGCCGGGGGACGCCGTCCGCCACCAGCCGCGGCTCTGGCCGGGGACCCCGCCGGACTGGCGGTGGCCCTAGGACTTCATCCACGACCTGGTCCGGTGGGCCCGGGCGCTTGCCTGGATGCCGGGGCCGGCGGAGGTCTCCTGGGCTGAGTTGGCCCTGGATTATGAGGCGTTTGTGGGGCGGGCGCTCCCATCCTCCCCGGACCACCGGCTGCGGGGCACGCGCCTGCCGCTGGGGGAACGGGCCCAAATTCTGCGCAAGGCAGTGGGCCTGGCGGAGCGCCATCTAGCAGCGGGCACGCTGCTGAGTGGGGCCCCGCTGGGGCGCTGCCGCTCGCTCCTCCCCCTGGGGGGCCGTCGTGTGCGCGGGGCTTTCGGCCCGCCCATACTTTGCGGCGCGCCACGAAGTTATGCTGCAGCCAATGCGCCTGGCGGCGCACTGCCGCGACTCGTGGGTCCGGTGCTTGCGGGCGCCTGCCCACATGCGGCCACCACTTGGTGACCGCTTTTTAATGGATTACTTCCCCCGTCCCCTCGAGGGGGGGGCGCCTCTGCTCCCGTATGCCCGGAGGCCCCCACGGGCGCCAGCCCGAAGCGTCCCGCTCGCGGCTCCACAGCGCAGCCGCCCCCCGGGGGCGGGCAGCGGCACACAGGGCGCGCTCTGCTTGGAACATGGGGCGCCGTCTTGCGCCCGGTGCAGAAGCCTGAGCTGGGGCATCAGCCGCTGCTGCTGGGCGGGCCACGAAGGCCACACCGGCTCCTCGGCGGGCCCAAGCTGCCCGAGAGCCCCGCCCCGGGTCGCGCCGGGGTGCTCGTCCCTGAGGCCCGACGCGCGGGAGCGGCCGCGTTGTCCTCCTGGCTAGGACGGGCCCGCCCGGCTTCCCAGGCCCTCCCGAGCTCGGGCCCTCCGGCGACACGCCGGTGCACGGCACCGCCCAGAACGCTGGGTACTCGCCCCTCCTCCACCCTGGGGCCCGACGACCCCCGGCCTGCGAAACGCCAGACGCCTAACCGGGCTAACCGGGAGGACCCGGGGGGAGTGGGGCTACAGCTAAAGGGTGGGGGGGTAGCAGGTCCCTTCTCACCCCCCCCCCCCCCAGCAGGGGGGGACGACGGCCCAGGGCCGGTCCCCGCTTCCGCCTCCGCCACCACGGGGGCCACGGGGGCACTGTCTGCACCGCGGGACCCGCCCCCACCATCCCCCCCGGCAGAGCGGCCCCCCTCATCGCTCCCTGATGTTTTCAGCCGCATTTCAGCGGCCCTGAGCAACCGCGACGATCCCCCCCGCGGGATTGGCGGCGGCCTCAGCCGAAGGCCACCAGGTCGGTGGCGGACATGTTCCGCGCACGCCCTCCCCCCCCACACGCAGGGGTTGACGCAGTCGGGGGGAGCTCCTCTGACCCAGTGGCGGACACGCCCTCAACGCCTCCTCCATCCCAGTCCACACTGCCGCAGCGGCGGCAGCACGGCAGGGCCAGCACGGAAGAGACCTAGTCCCCTCCGGCTCGTCCCTCCTGGCCGCTGTGCGGACACAGGCGGGGGGCCTGTAGGGGAGGCCACGGGCGCCTGAACTCGACTCGGCCCACCTCCCCGCCCCTCTGCCTCTGTACATAGGCCAGCGGACGCTAATAGACGAATGCCGTATTTACATGTTTTCCACCCTATTTGGGTATTGGGCGCACGGGGGGGGGGGGGGGGGGTCTCCCAAGGGATTGGTACACAACCTGCTTTTGCAATTTTCCACCTTGGGCAGCTCAAAAATCGAAGTTTTCGAAACTTATTTTTTTGATATTGTGACCACCTAAAATGACCATGCAATCTATGTAAAGCATGTTGTAGGCCGTATTTACGTGTTTTTCACCCTGTTTGGGTATTAGCTTCGGGGGGGGGGGGGGGCTCCCAAGGGATGGGTACACAACCTGCTTCTGCAGTTTTTCACCTTGGGCAGCTCAAAAATCGAAGTTTTCGAAACTTATTTTTCTGATACCGTGATCACTTAAAATGACCATCCAAGGTATGTAAAGCATGTTTTGGGCCATATTTATGTCGTTTTTTCCCTATTTTGTTTGTGCGTTGCTTGGAGTAGTTTCTCTGCGAGGTGGACTTGCCGAAGGCAATAGAATTTTAGGTCGGCGGTTCGAATCCTGGGGGGTGGACGCCGGCGGTGGCACCGCTGCCGTATTGGCCGCACCAGGGTTCGAACCGCCGACCAAAAAGTCTGCGGCCGACTGCATTACCACTCGGCCACTGCCAATTATGAGACCAGTTGTTCTCCCCACTGCTTGCTTCCGTGTCTGCCACTGACAAAAAACCCAAAGTGTGTGTTTCTGTCTGACTGACTGCTGGCCTGTCTAACTGACTGACAGCCTCTCTTCGAGGTGCACTGCCAAAGGCAATAGAATTCTGTACAGAGGCAGGAAGGAGCAGAAAACTGTGCCACTGGGCTGCAGAATCCGGACCTACAGGACACCAGCAGCGTGCCCCATCCGTTCCACCACTGGTCGGCGGGCGAGCGCAACTACCACCCATCTATCGCCCGAGTGCCACCCCTTGAGCACTTCGCTCATGGTCCTCGCTGATCCGTTACCTCTTAAGCATGAGGTTTGCTCGTCGGTGTGTGCCAGGCCAGAGTGCATCAAGCTGTTACCAAATGGTCTTGGGAGATGAATCATCAACAATTCGAGCGCACCCGGCGGTTGCAGGACCACTCACGGCAGTACTAGATGATCCAAAGGCCAAGAGAAGCGGGGGGGGGGGTTAGAGCATTTGTGCCACTGGGGCCTCTAGCAGCTATGAGGTGCTGTCTCTGCTCTACTACGGTCAGTCATGCAATGATTGTGAACTGCCAAGTGCCTCGCTTACCTACATTGCAGTGCGGAAATACTGTTGCGTCACTCGTTTCAGGGCAACCTGGCACTGCAGATCGTCATCTATTCACTCCTGGGCGCATTGGGCCTGTGCACTCTTTATTTCTGCTACGATTTCATCCGGTATCGCAGTGCAGAAAAGAAGAAGGTGTTGATTTCTTTGGGATGCTGCGGGGCGTAGGCCTTCTTGCCACTCCGTGCGTGTCTATGTATGCAGATGTATGTCTGTTTGTGTGGCCACCGCAGCTTGGTGTCAAGTAGCTCGCCTCTCAGGGTATGACATCCACGACATGCGGCGGGCGATGCGCGCAGCAGTCGTCAGGGGACTGGCCACCTCCGACCAGCAGCACACGTTCACCATTCGGTTCTTACACCACACCAGCTCGGTTCCCCTTCCACAGTTCTGTGTCTTGCACAGTGCCCTCCGCTGGGTCAAAACTCACGTTCACTGGGCCGGGGGGCAATACACTACGTGGGTCTTCCCACGTTCAATCGCTCCTGCTGGCACCACAGGGAATTCGTGTCATGACCACCCCTCCCTGCATCATCAATGGGTGTTCGCAACACCGCCGGGACGTGTGTGTGTGTGTGTGTGTGTGTGTGTGTGATCATGCGGCTTCGCGTGGTCCATGGAACATTGCAGGACACAGTTGTTGGGTACAATTGTATGTTTCCCTCTCTCAACCGCACCAGGAGCATGGAAGCAATGCTGCAAGGAATACAGCCTCTGCCCAAATGGTGGATGAGAACAGTGCACCTCCCGTCACTCTGTCCCTCAGAAAGGCGCATAGCCTCAATGACAATCAAGACAATGACAATTAAAGCTTGTGGCCTTGCTTGCCAGGTTGGGGTGATGAAGGGTTTCCCGTACCGAAATGACCAGTCACTCTTGAGGCGGTAGGTTTACACAGGCATTCACGTACAAACACATACATGCACATGAACACACAGACACATAGACAGACACAGACACATGGGCCAAACCAGACTAGGAAACACTAACAAAAACACTACTGAAGGGGACCAAGAGCACCAACCCACTGAAGATGGAAGACGGGCAGGCACTGGTACTATCACCCTAACTACTGGCTTGTGCTGGCATTATTTTTGACTGCTGGTGTGCGTGCATGCGTGCATTCATGTATGTGTGTGGTGGGTGCTTGCGTGTGTGTGCGTGCACACTTGTACATGTATGTGTATGTGCATGTGTATGTGTATGTGTATGTGTATGTGTATGTGTATGTGTATGTGTATGTGTATGTGTATGTGTATGTGTATGTGTATGTGTGTATGTGTGTATGTGTATGTGTATGTGTATGTGTATGTGTATGTGTATGTGTATGTGTATGTGTATGTGTATGTGTATGTGTATGTGTATGTGTATGTGTATGTGTATGTGTATGTGTATGTGTATGTGTATGTGTATGTGTATATGGTATGGTCACCTCAGGCAGTGTATGTGTGTATGAAAATGTGTATGGTTCACAAGCTCGGGGGGGGGGGGGGGGTTCGGTCATTTCTGCCCTAGCCTACGTACAGCTAGTATTGTGTAGTGACCACCCATGGATGCTCAGAGCGATGCACACAGCGGTGTATTGTGTGTCTGTTGCCTCCCCCAATTATTAAAAACACGAAATGTGTGGTTTATGCAATTGCACGCCACCTGCATTCTGTGCGGCAAGGCTGCTCAAACGCATGCAGTTTGGGAGGGCGGGCAATATACTGATCAAATCATACCTTTGGAGCCCAAAGGACTCAGCCGGTCTTGTCTTCTGATTTTCACTTGCTCCTTTCCCTAACGGACGGAGTCCAATGCCATTGGTGTTCCCTCTTGACCAAAAGGGGGAACGGCTGCCTTGTAGGACTGGGCACCCCACATGGTAGCGATTCGAAACGCGAAGCAGACGAAACGGTACCTTGCAGGCTTGGGCACCCAGTGAGGTACATGCCTCTTTGGTGCGACGGCCGTGCCAAAGAGTGCATCTTTCTCCTCTCATCATCAACCTACGGCCTCCCTCGGCACGGGGTGTGGGCAGCTACCAACAACCATTGCATTGGTGGGGAGGTGGAGTGGAGGCCTCTGTTGTTGACCCCTCTGTTGGAGACCCCTTAGGTCACCGCGTCCCTGCCAACCCGAAAATTCCTGGGAAAACTGAAAGACAGCACCCGACATTGAGCGCACGGCGCGCATGCGGTGCGGTAAGTTCCCTCTTTGCTTTTGGCTTCACCTGTGCAAGTGAGTCTGTGTACCGTACAAACCGCCTCAGTATTGTTGCACAGAAAAGCCGGCCTTTGGTGTGCGCAATTGTGAGCTTCACACCCCCTCCTGATGCTGATAACACCAGACCTGGGGGGATTGGGTGGTATGTCCCACAATGGCGCCATCTGAAAGATGGAAGTACCAGAATGATCACCACCTCGACCTGTGGCCAGAATCAGGCTACGATTGGGTGTCTGTCTACCATAAATGGCAAGTCGCAAAGGCTTCATGCTCAAAACTGGCTCCTTTTTGTGTGTGTACGAGGGGATGGGGTTGGGGGGCTCTACATCACCCCCCTGCCCCTCCTTGGCAACCAAGGTAGGGTTGGGTCTGGCATATGCTGCATTGCTTTGCTGCTCTGCAGGCGGCTCTGGAGGCGAAAATGAATGGAATGGTGGGCATCGTCCCCGAAGTCCCCGAACTGACTTCACCTGCTGGGAAGGTGTTCCCAGCAAAGGATTGTTCGCTGCACTCCTCAAGTGACATGCGGGATGCGTTCGTATTCCCCGAGGAGGACTCGAAGCACGTGGTATGCCTCCGTGCGTTGAATACCCCCTCTCCAGTATGTCGTTGGGCGGGTTGCTGGCCTTCTTCTGGCCCTCTGGCCCTCCACATTGCCCCAATTCCGAAGCAACAGTGCATGTTCTGATCCCAATCTTTCCCTGACTCCTGCCCTGCAGCCCCGGCACAGAGCCCTGTACACACCGGCACAGAGGCCTGTGCACACCAGTCCAGAGGCCTGTACACACCGTTACAGAGGCCTAGAGGCCTGTGCACACCGGTACAGAGCGCTGTACACGCCGGCTCAGAGGCCTGCACACATCGATAGGGATTTGGGGGCAAGGGGGGGGGGAGCAGATTGGGATGGGAGGATAAAGCGAAGAGGGGTGCGTTGCGGTGTAAGGAATGGGGGGCATGCATGTTCCATTTGGACGCAGGGGCCCAATTGGTTTTGGAAGTGGGATGGACCCAGTCTGGGAGGCCGTGCATGCGTGTAGGATGTGAGGACGAGCGCACAACTACATTGGGAAGCTGAGATGCCGGGGCAAGGGCAGAGGTACAAGGGGCACAAAGCAGGGAATCGAAGCAGTGGAGGATGAGATGTCGTGGCACGTTCTATACAGCTGTGTGCAGGCCTCTGTACCGGTGTGTGCAGGCCTCTGTACACATGCCCTATGGGGGTGCTTATCCTGTGGCACCTGCGGCGCACCCTGCAGCGCGCAATTTGGGTAATTATCTTGGAACAGAGGCAATATAGTGGTACATGCACTCATGTGTTTTTTATGTAACGTGTACCCCTGTACACCTTTTTTCCCTATTTTTGTTACTATTTTTACCTTTTTGGGCCTTTTCCCCTCCTAAATGGTGCACTTGTTGGAATGGGCCGTGTATGAACTTGTATGAGACGGCAAGGGTTAGGTAGCACGGGTGTGGTTGCCAGCTAGGACCCGACCCCAAGGGGGGATGGGGGACCCCCCTCTACGGACCCCAAAATGGTTCTGCAGAACACACACACACACATACACACACACACATAC
The DNA here is from genome assembly GCA_964036045.1 of Eutreptiella sp. 'Long Island Sound 2002'. Taxonomy (NCBI): domain Eukaryota; phylum Euglenozoa; class Euglenophyceae; order Eutreptiales; family Eutreptiaceae; genus Eutreptiella; species Eutreptiella sp. 'Long Island Sound 2002'. Next base: position 7,431,080 of record OZ038382.1, on the reverse strand, counting down.
ACACACACACACACACACAACAATGGGTTTTGTGGGCTTTGGAGGTAATCTTCTGAACTAAGCTAAACGAAACCTATGGTGGCGTGTAAGAGTGCTTTGAGCGCCAGATCGGGCAAGACGAGGCACTATACAAATGTCGTTTGTTGCTCGTTGAAGATTCCGCCCTCAAGCTCAGCCCTGGCTCGATGTGGCAGTGCCGTAGTCTCTCCTCCGTAGAGAACGATGGTGTCAACAGATCAATGAGCACGGAACTTTTTTGTTCCGGTGTATGTATTTCCTAGACAGTGTACACTCAAGCTAATTACCCTTACCCTGCGGCGCCTGCGGCGCGCAATAAGCGCTCCCTATGCCCACACCTCCTCATACCGCAACATGCATGCCCCTTATCTTCTCATCCGAACAGCTCTGCCCACACCTTCTCCCATCCCAACATCCATGTCCCCTTATCCTCATGTTCAACAGGCATGCATTCCTGATCCTCTGAATAAGCCTGCCTGTCCCCAGTTCCTTGCCAAGGGGGGAGTAGGAGGAGGCGGGGGGCATGTTGCAGGAGGTGCGGGAGCAATGAATACTGGCAGCCAAATAGTGAGACGGGATGCCGTACGATGCAGCGCGGTGTCGATGACATGAAGCAAAGACTCAATGTCGGGAGGTGTAAAGACCCCCCCCCCCTCCCTTTCAATCCATCCACCCAAGGTGGTTGGGCAGAGTTTCTTTCTGTGCCTTTGGTGTAAATGTTCCCTCTGAAATTCCAGGATCATTTTGGGGTTTGGGGGGGGTCCCACCTCTTGACCCATCCATTCCCCCCTGCGCCCCCCCCCCCCCCCAGCCCCTTCAGTGGAACTCCCCCCCAACCATGCTTCCACACCAAGATGCATGCGCCCCCCATCCCAACAGCCTCCTCACCTCTATGCCCCCCCCCCCCCTTCCCCTCCTCCATTTCAATACGCATCCCCACGAATGCGCGCATTGCAGTCAATCGGTCCTCATGTCGGACCATCCCAACACGCCTGTCCCAGTCGCCTGTCCTCCCCACTGGAGAGGCAACCTCCAAGTTCACCGCCTGCCTGTCCCGGTGTAGTGTGCCTGCGTGTGCACTGTCTCTCTGGTCTCCAGTTGCTTTCGGATGGCAAATCCGACGCGAAGTTCTCCACAAACTCTGCAATGGAGCCTCCAGTGGAGCCCAGGCATCTTGGGGACAGTTCTGTGGTCAGGTGTGCGTCCCAGCCCAACCCCTTTCTTGATGAGAATCCAATGGCGCCTTGTGCTGGGGCGCGTCTGAGGCACAGGAATTACACAGGGGCAGGTGTAAGGCTGGGGCTGGGTATGCTGCCCAAGGCGTCAGGTGGGGCTAGGGCTGGGACAGAGGTTAGGGCTGCGGCTATGGCGAGAATTTGGGCTTGGCCATAGCTTAGTGCAGGGGGGGGGGGCTGGAGGTCCGCAATTTTTCGCAATTTTCTGCAATTTCGCTATTATTCGCAACTTTGCGTCACTTTCCGCAATGTATCACGTTTTTTCCTTCATTGCTTCTGGCTTATCCATCTTGCATGCTTGCTGGATGGCCTTGCTGTCACTGTGCAACTATACGATCTCGCACTGCTACCACACAACAATCATCCTCAGTGTTGTGCACGCCTCGAAATGGCTGAATGGTTCCTACCTGTGCTACAAGGTCATGCTGCAATGTGTGTCTGTCGATGTGCAACTGTCATTTGCTGGTGTGCCACAGTCTCCACCAGCATTATGGCATCACCATCTAAGACACTGGTGGTTCCCTTTGAGCTACAATTCTGCAAGCGTTGAAAAAGTAGTTGCTTGCAAGGAGAGGTTGAAAAAGGAGTCCAGGCACTTTGGGTGCTACTCGCAATTGCGCATTTTGAACCCACAAAATTTGCCTGATATGCCACACTCCTTGGACCAATGCCCCTTGTTGGGCTTAGATGAGGTTTCAAAGGTTGCAGAGGGTTGCATACGCCATCGTAACTTTTCCGTTATTTTTGTGCAATTTTCCGCAATTTCCCCGCAATTTTCCAAAATTGGTTTGGGCCCTCCGTGACCGCAATCCCCCCCCCCCCCCCGGGGATAGGGGGAGGGGGGGGGGCGACTCCGCGCGTCCAAGGACGCCAACTACCCCCCCCCCCCCTTAGGGGGCCTCCAACCAACAGTTAGTTGCCAAAGGTGCCGCCCTCAGGAGTCCAGGGGCGCCAAAGGCGCCCGACGCTCCGTGGGCACCAAAGGCGCCCGCAGGAAACCTTTGTCCACTTTGCACCCCAACAATATCCTTAAACCCAATCCTGACCCTAACGCCCCCCCCCCCCCCAACCCTCGGCCTGGTCCTAACCCTACCCCTACCCTTAGCCCTAAGCCTAGCCCTAGCCCAAGCGCTAGCTCTAACCCTAGGCTAGGGTCAGAGTTAGTGTTGGGGTCCAAAATGGAGAGCAATAATGTGGCAAAAGCAGCCATGAACAAAATTTGGGGGGATCTTGCTTAGCCTAATCAACATGGCTAGCATGGCCAAACCAGCTCGCTGCAAAGTTTAGGGTTGGGTTTTGGGTGATGGTATGGTTAGAGGGAGGGCAAGGGGAGGTAAGAGGGGCCTGTGATTGACCAACGCTTGGGGTTGGGGGCATCCCCCCACCCCCCACCCACCCCAAATTGCCCCACCTGGACACCCCCCCAACCGACCCTCCTGGACCACTCCCCCAAAGCCCCTCCCAGACCCCCCCCCCCCAATTGCCCCTCCCGGAACCCCCCTCCAAGGACCCCCCCCCCCCCAGGGGTCCTTCGGCTGGGGGATTAGTTGGCGTCCAAACCCGAGGAGCGGGGGGGGGGGGGCAAAAAAATTGTGTTTGTCGACTGGGCCTCAAACCCCTGGCCCGCTTAACAAATTCCATTTTTTCCTGAGGAAAAGATGTTCGCGGGGGGGTTGGGTCGGCTGGGGTTTTCCAGGACCATAAATGACACCCCCCCCCCCAGGCCACTAAGCAATGGCCTGCGCCGGGCAGAGAGCAGGTCGTGATACAGCTGCCCATCATCAATTGAGATGGTAGTGGTTGATGAAACCCAAGCACAGGCTCAGCAGCTTGGGCCAGATTGTGCCCCAAGCCCTTGCCCTGGAGGGGAGGGGATTGTAGAGTGTAAGACACAGAGAGTCATGTTTGCATTGAAGCGGACCAACGTACAAAGACAGAGTGCAGAGCTAACTGCAGCACCATTTTCTGTGTTTTGCCCAAGGGATGGGCGCAGGGGTAAGGGTGAGCAGCATGGGCAAGAGCAGGTTAGGGGGAGGGTCAGAGTCAGGGGCAGGGGCAGGGGCCAGGGCAAGAGCAACGCAGGGCTAAAGCCAGGGACCAGCCATTAGCTCAGGCGTTGTTAATCCCTGTGCATTGCTTTGCTCAGGCACAAATGTGGCGAGCTGTCACCCCATGAGACACCCCGTCACCCCTCGTCGGTCCCCTCCAGCTCTCGCCTGCTGTCCATCACGCCCCCCAGTACTCCGCTGCCACACAAGTTAAAGGAGCATAGGTCTATGCCATCGACAGGGTCCCCATGCGATATGTCGGATTCCCTCGACCACGACTCCATGAGTATGTTCCTGCAGCTCCTGGTCACGAGTGTCATGTATTTGCTTCCCCCCGGCAGGTACAGGACAGCCCAATTGTTACCCACCACCATCGGTCAATTTTTTTTTGGCTGCCACTGTCGGTTACTGTCTCACTGCTGTCGGTTAGTGACCCACCAATGTCCGTTACTGTTTCACCGCCGTCGGTTACTTGCCCACCACCGTCAGTTACTGGGTCACCGCCGTCGTTAGTGGCCCGCCACCGTCGGTCACTGATTTGCTGCCGTCAGGGCGTGGTTCACCGTTGGTTATTGACCAGTTGATGCCCGGCTCATGACCAGTGGTCACAGCCTCCAGCATGCGACCTGCATCCGTTTCAAGTGCTGCTGCCACCGATGATGGACGCGGATTCGTTCACAAAACAAATGCTGTGGCTCTCAGAGACAGGAGGTTGGGGGGCCTCGCTGTTGGTGTTCATGAACAAACACCAACAGTGGTATGGACGTGGTGACCCAACAGTCAGCGACAGTGGCGATCCAACAACCGACTGAGGCAGAGGAGCCGAGGGCAGCCTTGAAGGGCAGCATGGCAGGGCACCCCCTCTTTTTTTGCAGTGGATGTCATTAGTCCGGTAAATGGAAAACTAAAATGCACCATCATAGAGCTGATGCAGACTAGCAGAAGCGTTTGTGCATGCATCTGTTCCTTTCACTATGCAGCCATTCCTTGGCTCTTATGGCCCAACACCATGCCTTAGAAATTTTGCCCATCCTTTTGGGTGATCTTGCGGTATCGTGTGCACTACTGTTGGGCCTTGACATCGCTTGTGGGGTTTTGCCGTCAACACAACCTACGACACCCTATATCAATACCCTCCCAAGCCCCTACCAAGCCCTTATCAAGCCCCGACCAAGTATCCCCGACCAAGTAGCCCCTGCCAGGCCCCTAGCAATCCCCTACCACAACCTCGACCAACCCCCTACCACAGCCTCTACCAACCCCCTACCAACCCCCTACCAAGCCCCTACCATAGCCTCTACCAAGCTGCTACCAAACCCCTACCAAGCCTCTACATTAGCATCTACCAGGCCACTAGCAAGCCACCAGGCTAGCCCTAACCCCAACCTGAACACCACCAAGCCCCTACCAAGCCCCTACCACAGCTTCAACCAAGCCCCTAGCCTCCGACCTTGGCCTCTACCAAGCCCCTATTAAGCCCCGACCAAACCCCTACCAAGCCCCTACCACAATACAACCTGTTATCCGGGGTGGTGCTTATCCGGGGTCATCCGGGGTGGTGCTTATCTGTGCTATAGACCGCAATCTCAGAGTCCAACTGCTCCACATTTGTATGCCTATGTAGGAATGGACTGCAATCCCAGAGCCCAAGGTACGCACGGTCTCTTGCAGTAGCATCAAAATGAATCAACCCCAATCCCCAAAGCACAAAAAAAAACGCAAAAAATAAATTAATTTTTAGTGCAACTTCCTATGCAAAAATGGGTTCCGCCAAAGAAATCGCAATAATTAAATATTTTTTGCCCATTTTGGATGCTGTCGCAAAAATTTTGCTATTAATAATTCAAAACATTCAACGCAAAAATTAGGATTCTGCGAATCTTTAGGATTTGTACGGTAGATCGTTGGCCACACGGATCGAGGGTCATGCATCGCATTTGCGGGTGCCCATGGGCAGACGTGGTGCGTGTCTCTGTCCGCCCCTTGAATCCAGTGAATGGGGCAGCAAAGCCCCTCTGCAGTGCACAGGTTTAGTGGCCTTCAGTCCGACCTGAAACAACAGAGAGAGGGGTAGAGAGAGCGAGAGAGACAGAGACAGAGAGAGAGATAGAGCAATGGTTGCAATGGCTCAGAACTGCTTGGGTACTTGTTTTCATAAACTGAATGGGCCCAAATGCCCCTGCAGTGGGTACCCTCCATGTGAACAGTTGGATGGGATCTTCCATCTACAACCAGAACAGTGGGTGGTTGCTCACAGCTGGTTCACTAGTCACTGGCACCTGTGGCGCCTAACCGACGGTGGTTGGCTGTGCAGTCCAATTCTGGTGGTGGTCTGCCTGCAGCCTCGGCCCCACAATGCGCCCCCATGGGGCCTTCAGGAACGCCCCCTGTAACAACGGGCGACCCGTTCAGTCACTGCACTTTGGTGTTGGCTTGTCTACCCCCACCCCAACCGCCCTGATCGGTGCCAACCTTGTGGATCTCAGGACACCCGGATTGGAGTGCAGGGAGAGGTGGAGGTTCCAGTGTCACCCCCCCCCCCCCCCATGGTGTGCCCTCCTGGTGTTGTTTGGGCACACGTCATGTCATCCTGACCCTCCGTGCTGCGCAGTTGTCATGGTCGTCACATTGGGGCTGGGAAAGGCCAGCGGCCGGCGGGACACCCAAATAGACCGACTATGACAGAGCACGGCGTGCACGCTTCTGCCGGGGGCAGCGCTTGCCAGAGCCTGCCCTGGGGGCAAAACTGTCCCCACACGATATGCGGCCAGCAACGAGGTCCCGCTCCATCTGGACTCGGAGATGGCCAGTGGGAGTTGGATGCCCTGGAGCTGGACCTGCCGAGTGCCCAACACCCCCGTGCGCATCCCGAGAAGGTGGTGCAACATCCCCCCGGCCTGGGGGGGGGGGGGTCCCAGCACACACACCATGGCTGTTGTACCCACAAATAGTTCCACGTGCAGACCAATACATGTTCCAATACATTGGATCTTGCCTCTTTTCTCCTGCCGGACACTAGTGGCACATATGAACACAACTTGTCCCCCGCTGTCTCCACTTTTGCATTTTGTTGGGACTCAGCCCCATCCGGTGTGCCACTCAGTGATATCCGCTCCCATCGCACCTGGAACTCAGCAGGAACCAGCCGCATCCCGTGTCCGGCTCAGTAGGACCCAGCTCCTTCTAATCGTGTCTGACGTAGCGGACGCTAGTAGCAAATGTGCTTCGCGTCTGTTTATGTGTTGCACATGTGCCTGTGCCTGTGCCTGTGCCTGTGTGCGGGTATGAGACCGAAGCGGGTTCTTGGTGTGTTGCTTTGAGGACAGGCCTGCACCCCCCTTCGCCTGTGTCCGCCCCTCTCTCCCGTCCGCAGACCACTCCCCCTCCGCCGCCCCTCTCCTGGCCAGCATCCCCGCCAGCCTCCCGGGCACGACTGCTGAGCCCGCCATCGTGTCCCCTGTGACTGGGGGCTCAGGGGGGCTTGAGCTGCGGGAGCGGGCCCAGTCACTGTTGGCCCAGGTCCGGCCGCAGTTGGGGCTGGACGTGGCGGTCGACGGCAATGACCTGCGGGTGCGGCGGACGGAGGGCCCCACGCACGGCGTGGGGATCATGTTTGACGACGTGCTCCTGCGGCTGGACTTTGTGGAGATCTACGTATGTTCGATGTGTTGGGGGGACGCTATTGCAGTTCTTTTTGGCCTCTGCGCTGGGGGGGGGGGGGGTCAGGGATGCATTGAAAGGGGGTGACCCCCCCCCCCCCACTCCAGGGCGCCCAGCCTATGCCCAGCCACTGCCTCCCTGCCGTCAAATGCCGGGTTCAATGGCGCCTGTAACCGACAGTAACTGCCCCCCAACCACTTTGACAACCTCCTCTAACCGCCTATTATGCTCGGGCCCGGCGCCACCTACGCCACGCACCAAGCACCCCCCATGATGCACGAGGATTGTGCATCAGACCACCTGCACATCCAGGACCGACCCATGTGCCCCCATACCCATTCCTGGCACAACACCCCAAAGTTGTCAAGCATCCCCGGGTTGGCCAACGTCAAGGTCAAGCGACCTAGTTTCAGACCCCCCCCCCTCCTCTCTTCTAATACCCACCCCCCTTGTCCTGCCCCACCCCTTGTCCTTGCCCAGGGGCGGGGGGTCACTTGGTCAACACAAAACTTTTGTTACGGTTCATTGTGTTGTTGTGTGGGTGACTGTGTTGTGAGGCACTGCCACTTGTATCCTTTGTACTCTTGGCAGGATATTTTGCTCACTTTCGCTGAAATGGAACTTGACGACTCGGTTGCTGCCCGGGATTTGGGCATTCCTCCCATGAAGTTGTTGCGCCCACAACTGATAAGGATAGTGATCTGAATTCTGACACGGAGATTGTGTGGGTGAAGAGTGCTCGTGGTGTGTGGGATGTGGGACACAGTTTTGGGAACAAGTTGCATTTTACAAGGGACATTCCCAAAGGGAAGTGGGTTCCCAAAATTTTCTTGCACCTGCCAAGCCTCCTACCAAAAGGGCCCAACCACCACCAAGAGTGCTGCCCAAATCCCCCAATGATTTTTTGGATGTTGCCCCCTGTACCCCCCCATGCCCGGGTACCCATTTTGGGGGGGTGGGGGGTGAGAGGGGGGTGAAAACTTCTTTGCGTATTGTGGCCGCTGTGTTTGTATTTGGACCTGGGTCCTGAAGAGCTTTTTTCTTGTATATGGACCCCCTAACCCATGGTGGGGGTCCCGGGTCCTAACTCCAGGTACCCCCATACGGCCCCTTGCTAGTGAGGATTTAGCCGTTTTCACGCTGGCAGGGTGTTCAGTGGCACCTGAAAAATTTTCAAATTTTGATGTTTTATGAAACCCTTCCGTTGCCCCTCCTCTCTTCCAATACATCCCTGGCTTAGCCCCCCCCCCCCCCCCCACACACACCACTGGTAGAGAGTCGGTGAGTGTCAGCGACCCTCCGCTGCTCCTTCGTGTCCGCAGTCTCACAAGCATTTCTCTGAGACTGTAAGCAAGCTCCAGCCCGGCAAAAGCATTAAGGTGGTGCTCCTCAGAGACCGGGAGCCGGTGTTTGCCACCGTGCGGGTGGGCGCCCAAGTGCCCGAAGTGCAGTACAAGCATTTGGAGAGGTGTGCCTTCGGGATCCGTGCCTCCCAAGATACATGACGTACCCCAGACCCCTGATCATGTGTGTGCCCGGTTGGCCTGGTGCTGACCTCCGCCTGCCCCTCTGCTCGCCCACCGTCTGTCAAATTGTGCAGCAAAGCCTTTGTGCTGACTGTCACTCCTGCGCAAGCAGGCTCCACAAGGCTGTGCCCGTGCTTGCAGCCTGCAGCATGGGGGGAGGGAGGGGGTTCCTTGTATGCGACCCCCATCACCCACCCACCCTATTCCTACTGGGTTTTGACACAGCGTTCCATGCATCTGGCAGAGGATAAATTTTCAGTGTCACCCTGACTGTTCATGTGGACTTTAAATCAACTATCTGTCACATTTCAACTTGTGTCTCCCAGATTTGGTGGGGGTACCCTTTATAGCTAGCAAGCAGCAAGCAGCACATGCGCAATGGCTCAAAATCAGAATTTTGTCGTGGTGGTTCGGATTTGGCGGATGATACGTGTGAATATGAAGCACAATCCCACAAAGTTCGAGGAAGAAACCCAACGGTGGCAGCCAGGAACGGTTGCCCCAAGTGGCGGACCCAGGTGACAAAATCTGTCAAAAAGTGCCACAAAATGCCTTTTTTTTGGGGTTGGTTTGGGTGTCCAGGATGTGACGAAATTCCTTGGGGTGCGGTGTAGTAGCTTTTGCACCCAACTAGGGGCCTCAGGGATTCCTTTTGAGAAAATCAAGAATGGGGGTTGTGGTTGCATCTCGTGCACCATGTCCTGCATCGGTCCACGGTCTCTATTCTACTGCAGGTGCCATAGGACACAAGCCCCCAGCCCCACCCCACCCCACCCTTTTGCTTGCCTTTCGCTTGCCTTTCAGCCCCAGCCCCTCCTGCCCCGTCGTTTTGCCCACGCATGTCCGCAGAATTGCCCGCGGAAAGGTGTTGGAGGGCGACTCCTGTCTTCTGGACGCCATCAACGTCGGCTCCGACGAAATCTATTCATGGGATTTGGGTTTGTGAGGGGCGGGGGCATTGCCCACGGCCGCCGCACGTGCTGGTGCTCCGTGTCTGGGCTGCGGAAAGCGGAAGGTCCCAGGCCCGTGTGCCTCAGGCGTCCTCAGCGGCCTCAGGAGGAGCGCTCCGCCGGAGGTACTCCGGCCTCAGAGGCGGCCGAAACGCGATCCGAATTCGGCGGATTCGGGGGGGCATTCGCGCCCCGAGTCCTCATCTGCAAGTCCGCAACGCCTCGGGGCTGTTTAGGAAGGCCCACCGGAGTGGGGCCCAGTCGAAACGCAAATCCGCCCGTTGAGCGCGAGGCCCACGGAAATGGTGCGATGCGCGGCATGTGGGGCTTGTCGATGACCAGCCTGACGCCGCGCACCTCTGAATCCCGAGTCAAGGCCGAAGTACGTGCTCAGGACCGCCCATTCTGAGCACACCACAGCCCTTTGCACTTGGATTGTGACTGCACTTAGTCAACACCATCATATCGTGGGGCCGAGGCGGGTCAGGGGGTAGAGGCAGGAGTAGGAGGAGTGGAATGTGACGAGGGTCGCCCCCCCTTCGCCCCCTGGGGCGGTGCTCCAGGCCGGCCCGCACACGAGGCATTTGGGTTTGGAGGCCCGTAACGGCCTCACCGTGTGTGTCGCACTGCGGGTGTTCGGTGCTGGTTCGCTGCAGGCATGCCGTTGCAGACGCCCTCCCCCGGGGGGGTTCTCTGCTGGAGGGGGGGTGACAGTTGGGGGTCAGGCGCAGGAGGGATAGTGCAGTGCCCCCCCCCCCCCCTCCCCGGGGCAGGCTCGGTCCTCGTACAGCACCCACCACATACAGTTGGCTGTGCTAAGCCGATACGCTTTGCCGCAGGGAGACCTGGGCGTGTGCCCAGTGCCCCATGGGCATTGCATAAGGAATGGCAGGGGGGGGGCCTGGTCCACAGGCATGCCATGGCGGTGTGACCTGTGTGGGGCAGCACATCAATGCACGCTGTGGCCTCCTCGCACCGCCCGCCCCGGGTCGGCTTTGCCCATTGTCTCCCCCCGTTGCCTCTCATGGGGGGACGGGGGGGCTTGATGCAACGTGTAGCATCATTTGGTGATGTTCATGGGCAAGGTGTTGTTTGGATTTGTCCTCTCGCACCGGCACCTCTGCGGATGTATTTATTCAGGACTGCAAAGGGCCACAGCGGGGGCCAAGGGCCATTTCAACAATTATAAGTGGGTGCCAATTGTGGTGTGCTGTCGATGGTGCTACGCTTGACAACGAGGGGAGTTTATTGGCGTCCCAACCAGAAACTCATTGGGGGATGTGCTTATTGGACAAGATACCGATTGTACAAGGAGCGAAACCAGCAATTCAACCCCTCGGGGTAGGGTACGTGAAGAGGCTCCAAAAGGGAGTATGTGGCGTTTTCCCGTTTCTGTGGGCCTGCGTGGTTTTGATGTAACACCCTCAACACCCTCCGCCAGGTGATTAGGATGTTCCGGTCACAAAACTGGCGCTCGTCGTGCGCGCGGCGCAAGTACTCCGCCGCAGCCCCTGAAGTTGCCCCTCTCACATTGCGTTTCTCCTGCCACGGCCTTCCCACAGTCCCATCACTTCAGTGGGACGCTCGAGTCGGGCAGTGGGGCAGGGGTGCGGGCGCTCCCCCTCATCTCTGGCCCAGGCTCGCGCTGCGGTACTTCCACGACGCGGCATTGGTGGCGTCGGTGGACCTCTTTTTGGAGGCGGCATCAGTGGACCGCCTTTTGAAGGAGCAGGGGCTGATCTCCCCTGAGGCCCGGGGACTGCCCGTGGCCCCCTCCTGCCGCGGCCACACCAGCGCACAGTGCTCCGCGGTGTCTGATGGACTGTGCAAACGCCTCGCCACCCCGGGCCCGTAGGTGTGGTGTGGGGGGGGGGTTGGCCTGAAGGGGCCCGTTGCCCCGAGCACCGCCGCGGAGGCAGGGGTGGGCACTGCCGTCAGCTGCGAGCCACTCGGGACTCGTGGGAAACAGCCCAGCGAGACCAGTGCACATGGCCGACGTGGTATGCCGCATGGCCCTGCCCATGCGTTGCCACTGTACACCCCCCCAGCCACGGGTCGGTGTGGCCCTCCTGCGCGCGTGCCTCTGTGATGGCCGCCCGGTTTCCTGTGCCCCCGTACGTCTACATGGCACGCCAGCCGTCATGCACAGGCACGTGTGTTGCACACTGCCACACTGTGCGCCCTGCGCCACACGACACCCCCCCCCCCCCGGGAGATGGCACGGGCCTCCGAGATTTCACAGTGGATCTGACCCCGGCAACCGAACAAAGATGCGGACCGCCCTTGACCCCTTGTACTGCCTCTGGGACCGGGACGGGCGCCGATGCCGAAGCAGCGGTGCCTCCCCTGCCAAATGTGTACCCAGGCATTTGGTGGAATCCAAAAGAGGTGTTGTTTTGGGGGGAGTTGATTGTGGCATCGCGCGCGCGTGTGTGTGTGTGGGAGGGGGCATGGCAGGGGTGCGCTGGGCATGGCAGGGGCGGGGGGGGGGGGGCGCTATGGCGGTTAGGTTGGATTGCGTTGGGTCTCGGCTTGCGCCGAAAGCTGGGGTCCCACGGCCAGCGTGACCAAACCTCGCCGGCACGATTGGGCCCTGGGCGTGGTTGCCTGGTCTCACAGCCGTTCAGACTGCTGACGATCCCCGAATCCCACAGAGGCGCTGGTTGGAGGGAGATACCACCTGCTGTGTGTATTTAGCAGCCTAACGCCCTGGGGGTCCTATGGGGGGGGTGGGTTTGGTCGGGTGGGGTGCAGGTCCTCCCGGGTGCCATTCGCATGAATTTGCTTGCCTCACACTGCTCATGTCCTCCGCTGACGCGTGTGCTCTGTCCAGCATGCTCTTCGCCCTGAGAACGGGGCCACGCGCGCAATAAACCCCATCCCGAAGCCTCGGAGACCCTGACGTTCTGCATGTGCAAGGCCTTCGGCCTCCGGGAAAATGGGGGAAATGGGACGTGAAAAATGGTTGTTTCGTCCCATTTTTATCCCATTTCTCTCCCAATCCTCCCCCATTTTTGTTTTCAACTCGGGAAGTTGTCCCTACGTTTTCCATCCTGATCTGTCGATGATTCCCTGTCCCCCCCCCTCCCGCCCCCTTTGCCCATCCCTTTGTATGTTCCTCTGTGCCTCTCCCGCTTTCTCACCCTCATCCTGTCTGTCGGTACCGCCTCTGTTGCTGTTTCCACACGCGAGCCTCGTGCCAGCTGGACCCAAAAGTTCCCAAGAACTTTATGTTTTGACCCTTGTTCAGAGTTTACTGTTTTTCAGCATGGTGAGCAGTGCAGGACTGTCCGAAGAATTGACTGTGGCAGTAGCAGTGCTGTCGTTGTTCGGGAGCTGCATACCCCCTCGGGTTGTGCATGGCGGTACTGTTGGCGCTGCTCCTCAGGCTGTTCCACGCTGTTCCAAAATTCTGTTGCGCTGTTATGGGGGTAGACCATCACTGTGCCCGTGCTGCGCGCAAATTCAGCCGTTCGGGACCCCCAACCAAATTCAGATGCACCGTGACAGGAGCATAGGCCACCGGAAGTGCCTTGTGGTGCATCAATCTCCCTCTTTTTCCAACGGGGATGTGTTGATACCATGGGAGTCTGTTCCTTGGTGTGTTCTTGGGGGCATCTTGCTTCGTGTTCTCTACATCCACTGATCCTAATGTTATGTCCCCTGGTTCTGGCGGGCCCAATAATACAAGTCTTTTTTGGAAGACTGTCTGTGAATTGGTGCCTTTTAGTGTAGGTGGGCTGCCTGTCATATTTGGCTCTGGACTGCGTGATTGCTGACTAACGTCCCATTCACCAGTCTGACATTACTGTCAGGCTGGTTGCTGTGTGGGTATCCAGGTGGTGATTTTTTGCCCTGAGCTTCCGCAGGATCTGGCCAATGATGGGATCAGTGGACTGAGGACAACCGGGAACCCTTATGATGACTCAACTGGTTTCGAAAAAGCATCATCCCAAGGGTTATGTTCCCAAGAACCACGTTCGAAGGCAATATGGACAGTAATGGTGTACTGCTTTGTAACGTTTATCAGCAGCTTTTGGCCTGCGAACGCTGAGTTTTAAATGTGAGGTTGGTTCCAGTCAAGTCAGCCCAATAACGCACATTTTACCAAAAACTCCACCCAGGCCTCCGTATCCAGCCCCTTGTCTGGACTTCTGGGTTTCTGGAACGAGGAGTGTTGCATTTCATTCGCCGCTTTGTTCAGTCCAGGCCATTCAGAGACCTGCATGGTTTCCGTGGACAAGGAGGGCAGCAGTGGATGGGGCGATGTGGTGAGCAGGGTACAAATTTTTCGGGATGTGGCAACAGCCCCTGCCCAGCCAGGATCATCTCGTTTGGAAGTGGCACCCCCATTGGCGCACAGCCCACCACAACTTGGGCAAGAAGGCCACCCACTCCATCCCGTCTGTGCACTCCTGCACAGTCTTTGCGGGTCCTGTGTGACACCCCACAACGTTGCTGGCAGGGCAGCACCATACCTGCCAAGACCCGCCCCGCCCCTGGCAGCATCTACCGATTCGGAGGGGAATGCTCGGGCCAACGGCGCAGGAAGGTCCCCACTCCTCAGAGAATCATGGCAGGCCTCAGGCAAGGAGACCTAGTCCCTTCACTCGGGTCCCTCTGACGCGCATCATACACTGGGAGCAGTTGGGTGCAGGGTAGACCGCTCGCCAACTCCTCAGCAAACTGCTTTGTGTTGGCGTCCTGGACCACAATAGGCCTCTGCCCTCCTCAGTTCAATGCCAGCCCTCCAGCCCTACCCATACCCACCAGCCCACACACACACAGTCACGAAGCGATGGAGGCTCAATGAATCAATCAAAAAATTCTGCCAGCCCCCAGGCCTCCAGGGTTGGAGGATGGCAAAGAGAGTGTGCAAAAAAAAAAGTTGCCAAGCTGTGCCCTTGTTCCTTTGTTAATAGCATGGGGCAAACACACACACACACACACACACACACACACACACACACACATGCACATATAGGCAAGAGATGCACGCCTCGTGTGTGTGTGTGTGTGTGTGTGTGTGTGTGTGTGTGTGTGTGTGTGCATGAGGCCCAAATTCAATTTGAAAAACCCAGTGGCATGTGTGAGAGAGGAGGGGAGGGAGGGAGGAAGGAGGGAGGGACAAATAGGGGCCATTTTCAGGAGATAAGTATGGGCAAGGGAGCTGATAACTCAGCAGGATGGGCCAGACATATCACAGAGGCAGAAATTTCATCACAGCCAGGTATTTTCCAGATGTATGCAACACATGCAAATTGCTGTTAGCAAGCAGAGCGAGGTGATGACGTTTCGCTCAGGTACGGGGGGCGGGGGGGCATGTATCCATGTCTTAGTGTTCTTTGGTCTACTGTTGGTCCCCTGACCAATTGGTTAGTGAACCAACAGTGCACAGGAATGACGAGTTTGTTTGCGCAGCCTTGAATGCATGCCCCGTCTTCTTTCGCGAAGCGAAACATGCATACACCACAATTGCACACACACCCACTCACACAACAACCACTCCATTCCTGTTGGGGTATTAACATTTGGCCCCCCTGTCCACCCTGTTCTGACCCAAGTCTACCCCATCCCTATCTCTGCAATGTTCCACCCAATGTCATTCCATGTTTCCCAGATTTCCCCTCCCCATTCACCCAACATCCAGATAACCAGCATCCACCGCTTAGTCACCTTACAGCTCACTGCTTCTATGTCTGCCTGTTGCCCAGGTCAACCCACCATTATTTTGCAACACTGCTTAGTATTGCACCCAGGCATTTGATAGGGGTTGGGTGGGGGGGGCACTGCCAAGGTGTTCCCTTCCACTGCTGTGTCACATTTCTCTTTGTCAAATCATTTCAACTGGCGCACAGGCCAACCCTGTGAGTGGCAAGGTGCAAGAGAAGGTTGCACGTCCTTCCAATTTGTGCCTCCTGATTCTGTGATTGAATAATGGTATTCATATACCATCTACACTGTGTTGCTTTTCTTTATTTGCCTCTGTTAGAAGTCTGGCTGTGCCTTTTTTCTGCTGAGATTTGGTGAAAGCAAGATCAATGGGCTGATTGATGATATCTACTAGTGGGGTTTGAATAGTGTATCCCGCCCCCCCCCTCCCTGGAAAAGATGAAATGCGATGCATAATATGCCTTTATAATGGTGTGCAACAATGCTAATGGAGTTTCAACATGAATTTTATCAAAAAAGACGGAATGGATCCAACTAAGCAACCAGGCCCTTAAGCTAAGGACCAGGGTGCCTAAGCATCAAAATAAGCAAGTATTTTGGCACATTTTGTCAGGTGCATGATTTAATTTTTTCAAACTCAAGGAGTAAAATTTGATGGGACCTGCATTGTAATTGGTATTGATCGGGCAGCCACTGAGCATCTGAATAGGGCACCGTGAAAACCGGTGAGCCAAAACGACAACTCTCTGAGGATTCCCTGCCGGGGGAGGTACAGGCACAGAAGAATGCCACACCCCCCACACCATATCTCCTAAGATTGATGCGGTGAGGACGCTATTTTGTGGCATAGCAATGTAAGATTGGTAGTTTATGTGTGTATGGTGAAGGAAATGGGTCATTTTTCAATGCCAGAGAACTTGGGCGGGTACATGGAGTGCACCAAACTGATGTACAATGAGCCTTCGAGCGCTTTAGGTATGTGGCAAGCTGTCGCGTGGGATGTAGGATTGTGTTGTATGGCATTGTGCTCCTTGAAGGCATGTCACACATGACGAGTAGCATTGTCGATCTGTAGTGTTTCTGACGCTTGCCTCCGTGTTGCATGTTTGTTACTGTTGTGTCATGCAGCTGTGGACTGCCCATGGAGCCCCCGCCGAAAGGTCCCAAACCAATGGTTGATGAAGATTATCTCATCGCGTGGTTGGAAGATCAGAGACTTCAAGGCACACCACCATAGTTTCAAGAGAGTTTGCAGCCGGCCTTCGCCAAAGCTGCACTTGACCCAGAGTTTTTGTATAATGCAGGCGAAAGCGGGAATTTTGTTGATTTTCATGCTACAGAATCGTACCAAAGGAGTTTTCTTGTTTGAGTTGCTTGTTGTGTCAATATACGACCGCAAGCAGAAAACTATGACCGCTTGTGCCAAAGCACATGGTTTTTATTGTCACCGTTTTCTACTTTCCAACTGTTTGCACTAGAGGGATTGCTTTCATACATGAAGCCTGCCCAATCTTTTTCAGGGGCAGAAAAGCATGCTTGGGCAGTGAAAAGATTTTCATAGAACGGCTCGGCAAGGATTTTGCAACTTGGGTAAGACCACGAGAAATTCGGCACAAGTGTGTCAGGATGATAGTGGATGGGCGTACAACCCATTTGACAGAATGAGTAATTGAGGCTGCAGCTAAAATAAGAGCACACTTGGTGCCACCCCCCTCACAATTTACGGACGTAATACAACTTCAAGATCTTGTTTGCATTGTTAAAACCATTTAAATCACATTTGCAAACAATACAATGGATTTGGCGCAAATTAAATTAAATTATTGATTGAGAAATTAAATGTAAGGGCGTGGCTGTAACCTTATATGTCTAGTTGGTAACAGAAGCCTAGTTGCAATCCGTCACACCAATGACAATTTTGAATGGCTCCAAAAAAGTAGGCATCAACCCATGTTCACCAAAATTTTTTTTTGAATAACGGGACCCTTCTCGCCTGGCGCACTACCCATCTATGCCCCCAACAGAAGCTTTGGCTGCTCCAAAACATGCCACAGAACTTGCTCCCGTATGTGCGTTGGAAAAATCTTTACATAAAATAGACTTTGGGTGTCAAGCAAACGAAAGGCGGATCAAACAAGCAACAAAGTCGGACCAGTAGAAGATGAGATCGGCGGCTTCATTATGTTAGAGTCTTTTAGGGCTGCATCACAACAGCATGCTCCGCCCCAGGAGGAAAAAAAAAAGAAACAAGGAAGCCCAGCCAGAGCAATGGCGCCGGCAAGTAGGTAGGGTAAGACCAACGCCTCCTCCAAAAAATTGACAACCTAAAAAAAGATCCAAAGGTCACGTTGCAAGTTTCCAACCACCAACTGGCATAGAGGTGTGTTTTCCATACTAATCAAGCCATTAGATTGTGTTAATCAACACATTTTACAGGCTCGCATAAACTTACCCATTCACCATTATTACTTGGCAAGTGGTCCCAAGTTGATTGAAGTAGTGATCCTTTGTTTCTTAGACAAAACATTTTTGGACAGCAAGGTAACAAACATAGCGATGCATTGACATGCAATGGGGTGTACTTATGGCCAACGAAACAGTTTTTATTTTGCTTTTTGTTGCTTTTTATGTGAAACAAACCTCGGACACACTACATATAAGGTGACACACTACAAGTTGGTTTGCTTTACATCTAAATATTGCCATTGTAAAAAGAAAAAAAGATCCGTTGCTCAAAGAAAAGGATGGTGCCGAAGAAGCGAAGGCGAAAATTTGATGGCCTCGGATGCATACACACAGACAAGGTACTATTTTTCCACGTGCTTAGTTTTTCCCTTCACTGCAAAATTCCAAGCACTCCTAGTGAGTCATCCAACTTTCATCGTAGATTCCATGAAAAACTCACTTGTCTCGGTTAAAAAAGAAACAAACACAGAAACACAGAGCGGGCTAGGCAAGCATGGATGTATGTATGAAGACCACATTCGATCTTTTTCTCTGTGTGTCAGGTTGTGAGTAGGTTTGATTGTCTACGTAGTTTACTTAATGTATGACGTCCGATCACACACATAGTAGTACATAGTGCAAAGTGTGATCACATACGCAGCAATGAAGTTTGCGTACGTCAAAAAGCCGAGATGTAATTGTAAGGATTAGAAATGATACCAAAGATGGATTCTGCAGATGGAAAATAACCTAAATTAATCTTATTTGACAAACAATGTGAAAATTTTGCATGCATGCATGCATCGCATGTATTCCTTCAATTTTGGGCGTCGGAGGCGATTCAGAAAAACACCAAAAGTGGAGGGTTTTCGGGACTTCACAACTGAATTATGGGACGATGGACTAATTTGCAGAGTAATTGATTCTTTTGGGTCCATTTGAGTGCTTTAAGGGCCGATTTCGGTGTTCATAGATAAAAAAATGAATTTGTACGTTCAAAAGAAAGCTGAAGCAAACATACCTCTTCCATTGCACATTGCTAAACATTAGACTAAGGACCCGTTTGTCTTAGCATCCTAGTGTTTTTTTTCGAAAACTTTGGTCAACATATCATTTAGCTAAGAAGCAAACGGCAGAACCGGCTTCATGCTAATGGTATCAGCAGCCTTCATGCATGCATTCATTCATTCATTTTGCGGCATTTTAGGGTAATTTGACTCGCAAAGTATCTCACGTTATGCGCACTGAAGCAATGGCCGCGATTTGAATTTTCGGGCGGACGAGTGCAACTGGTTAGATAAAACATGGAAGTTGGTATCTAAATTTACTGCGATTCTAGATGTGGGTGAAACCGTGAGATTGTCTGTTGACACCACACCGCACGAATGGACGCGGAAAGGCCTATGTATCAGTCCCCGTACCAAGCATGTTCATTGAAAAAGTCAACAAAAATTTCGTGTTTTTTACTATCCGTTCGTCGTGACTACATCGATACTATTCATCAACGATATGGATCAAGATGAATCTCGATGGTCCTTTAACAATACTTATGTATCAAAACATATTTGTCTTTCTGCAAGTAAGTGTAAAGAAATGCAAGTAAATGCAAAGAGGCTGAGGTTC
This sequence comes from Eutreptiella sp. 'Long Island Sound 2002', assembly GCA_964036045.1. NCBI lineage: Eukaryota > Euglenozoa > Euglenophyceae > Eutreptiales > Eutreptiaceae > Eutreptiella > Eutreptiella sp. 'Long Island Sound 2002'. The sequence goes on along the minus strand of OZ038382.1, from coordinate 7,411,902 downwards.
AAAGTTTAAAGCTAAGAAACTTTTCAATATCGAAATGTTTCTAAGCAAAAAGATATGACGTACAAAAAAAGCCTAGGCACTGATAAAAGTAGAAAGCATGGTGGTTTAAATGCTCTGTTGAAAACCAGAAAACCACAAAGAAATAAACTTGCAGTCAAGGAAAGCGAGAAGCGTGCTGATTTGTAGGTTTTGGGGAAAAATACCAGAAAGAGGTTGGTATTACAATCTAAAAGAAAATAGATCCGCGGACTGAGAAGAACAGCAAAAACATTCAACAAGCATTTGAAGAGAGCAAAAATACATAAAAACGTAAACAAGTTACCCACAACATTTTTCAACATCTTAAATACGAATAGGGTGCCAATCCATGCTCTAAATGCTAAGAACATACCCGCGGCCCACCGGTTACATTACACGTCATACTAAAATAGAAAACCTGTTATCCTGTCCTTTGTTAGCAACTATAGCAAAGCCAAATCAAGCCTTACAACGACCGGTTCACATAATGAATGCCCATACGCTTTTGAAATGGTGCCCGAACTTTTGAAACAATGGGTGCCAACCTATCCACATCTCTTGCTCATATGAAAAAGCTCGCAGGACGAAGTGCACGCACACTACTACATTGTACATACACTTATGTGATTCAGCATCCTTTCTTTTGGCCCAAATAAAAACTTGAAATGCCCCATAGCCTACACTTTTCATACATGAAATGTCTACTTGTACCATGCAAAAAGGTGCTCAAAAATGGGGCAAATAACACGGTTATGGCCCCAAAAGCCCAACCCATTAACACGAAGCAACTTAGACTTGAAACTTCTTAGTGCTATACATCATAAAGAATAGGCTGCAATGGACGAACCAAGGAAGCCGTTTCCTGACCAATGGATTATGAGATTGAAGTTTTTGAACAGATGAAATTACAGCACATGATCGCACCCACTTGCAACAAACTCTTCAAAGAAAGTCCTTGAAAAACAGCCCCGGAACAAAGAAGACTCGGTCACGCAAGACTACAATAGTAAGTTGTCATCTAGGGTCCCCCTGCTTTATTCAGTGTGTTGTCCCCGCTTGCCTTCCACCACCACCACCACCACCACCACCACCAACAACACCTGTATTGAACACGGGCGACCATTGAAGCACCTGAACAGTCGCGCGGGACCTGTTGTGGATGGTGCTTCAGCCAACTTACGCCCATCGTGCCTTCTTTCTGATTGGCACTGTCGCATGCCAAGTAGGGTCCGTAGCTGCTTTGTAGCATAGTAACCAAGAACACAGGGGTCCCCGTTGCAACAAATATCGAGCGCAAATTGGGGGAGATCTTACACGATGCATTTAAGCCTAGCAACCCTCAAGACATTCTCCTGATCTAAATTGTTCATGCAATGAGTTTCGTGCATTGAGGGTTGCCACATTGCTCGTGTGTCTCCTTGCTCCTCGCGTCGTTTTGAAGTAGCTTGGACTAAACATCGAAATTTCACCAAGGCAAAATTTCCACAGGTGGCTCTTGATGTGAGCCACCGCAACTTGCTTGTGCTTCCTGCCCCCATGCAAAATATTTGGGAAATGCCTGCATGGCTCGCAACGCCTCCGGAGATTGCAACACTAATGTGAGAAGTTCGTCAGCCAGAAAGTTGGATACTTGGAAACTCGATGAGGCTGCCAATTTGACCGGTCCCGGAGCTTGAGAATATTTGGCGAGAAAGATTTCGGACGAGTTGTTTTGTGCTACCGCGTCGCGGAAGTCCGCCATCAAAGGCAGAATCCAAGATGGGATGTTCGAATTGTACCGTGCACACTATTAGCTTTTAAGGGCGCACTTTCCACTTTTTCGCATGTAAGGAGATGATGAATGGAAGCCCTCATGGTTCATCTCTTGGGACAGGGAATGGCCGCCACCTGTGTGCACTTTTCTCAATGTACCGTTGTGGTCTCATCTAGGTTTTGGCACCATGCGCGAAAAGCAAGAAAAGCGCAAGCGGACGGGATCGAGTGGTGGGTTCCAAGGAATGGGCCTCAGGTAGTGTGGTGTGTTGTACCATGTCCGATGAGGTCCAAACCATATCGAGATGCTCCAACCTACCCCAAAAGGCGTATTCATTCATCCATTTCTATCACACTCCTTTGCGTTCTCAGAAAAGAGGCCCTAAAAGGGATTCTTAAAACGGGATACACAGTTCCCACGCCGATTCAAAAGAAGGCGATACCCCTGTTGCTTCAGGTATATTGTTCATCTATACCTGTCGTGCTTCCATGGCTTTACCCTCCTTAACTTCAAATCGGGTGCACGGTCACAAACTCAAGACAAGGCGGAGCACGCAGTGACAAGAAGATGGTTCCTCGCAATACGGGTTGTGTGGGGTTAGGAGGAACGATGCCCAAATTCGAGGTTTGCGCACTTGATCGAAAGTTCCACAGGAGATATGGTAAAATTCGGTGAGGGCGATCGAAATTGTGGAATGCGTCAGTTTACGGTTTTGGGTTTGATTGCGGTGCCATGTTTGGCCTCATAGTTGAGGGAACATGCGCCCAGCGCACAATTATTAGAACATTGGTGCGTGTATAAATCAATAGAAACGGGGCGAAACGGACACCCCCCCGCAAAAGCCATGGGCCGTAGACGTGCGTAGAAGACGTTAAGAGGTCTCCAATCCCGAAGGCTACGTTTTATGAAGCGTATGCGCGTTCAAACCTACCTCAATCATTTCCCACATGGGGCACACACATTTGAAAGCATGGCGCGTGGGAAATCAGTTGATCCATGGTGCCACAAAGATGATGGTGACTATGTTGAGGTGTTGAGGACCTGCTGCAAACTCAAGGAAGGAGTCGGTTTCGCTCGATCGATTTGAATTATCATGGTATCGAGCGCAACCACGTAGAGCAAATTTTGGTTGCCCGAGATCATCGATCCCTCTGCTTTCTCATCGGTATCACTCCTTTCCCATTCTTTAGGGTCGCGACGTGCTTGCTATGGCCCGGACTGGATCGGGAAAGACGGCAGCCTTCATCATCCCCATTCTGCACAAGCTTGCACAACATTCTCCAAACGTCGGGGCCCGTGCTTTGGTCATTAGCCCAACCCGCGAGTTGGCGCTCCAAACGCTACGCTTCTTCAAGCAGCTTAGTCGGGGGACCAACCTACGAGCGACCATCGTCGCGGGAGGATTCAGCTTAGACGACCAGTTTGCGGACATGAGCACAAACCCCGACGTGATTATTGCCACCCCAGGGCGATTGTTGCACATATTGGACGAGACAAAGATAAAGCTAAAATGCATGGAGTACGTCGTGTTGGATGAGGCCGATCGGTATGTTCCTCTTTTACCACACCAACGCGTATTCAAAGGTGCAATGCACGTATTCCCCAAGGCAATTGCACGCCGTGTCTCATGGAAATGATTTATGATTTGCAAAGGAGTTGAGGAGGGAGCCTTCTAGGAGAGGTCGACGACGCCATGATATGCCTGACACGTTAAGCACTTTACGGCATGTGAAGGAGTTGGGCACGAATGGGTGCGTTTGGGCGGTGGGCGGCGGGCTTGAGGGTGTTGCTTTGGGTTGGTTAGGGCTTGAAGTAAGCAAAGGGCGACAATGGTAATAGTGAGGGATCGCATCAATGTAATTTCCGTCAAAAAACTTGGGTGGATGGAGGAGGAGCTGTACCATTTCAACAAAGAAATTCCAGAGGTCGCACCAACGATGGAAAGATCTTTTGCCTCTAGTGAGTGGACCACCATCTTCGATTCGCCATGGCATTGTTTTCTCAAATGGATTGAGTCCCCATGGAGGCACACACAATGAGAACACATGGAGAGGTATCATCGTGCATCATTCACAAACTGCCACAAATGAATAGGCACCCATCATGAGCGTGTCACTTAAGAATTAAGACCACCAAAAAAAACAACCACTTTATCGCTCAACGCACCATTAACGGTTGCATGGGTCTAGTTGGGATGGATGCCCATTCTCTTTTACTGTTTTGTTTCTGGAACATTGCCTCACCTCCTCAAAACAAGTTTGAGGGTGGTGATCCATGGATTGTTGGCGGAACTAGCGCATCTCCCGTTTTCTTTCCATAGGGTTCTTCGGAGCCCCCCCTCCCCCCCCCGTTCTATGTGACACCACACCCTCCAAACCCTCCAAATTTCACGGTTGCTTGGAACAACTGCAAGTGAAGGCTTGCCGGCGCAGCAATCAACGAGCCTATGGATTAACGCTGATGCGATCCCTGCCTTTTGGTGATGTTTCTCACATCCAACACCATCACACCCACATGTGCAACATTCAATGCCCGCTTTACGCCCACGTGTGCCATTTTCCTCTGCCCCACACACCCGCCAATCTATAGGCACAATTTGCGCACACAATATTCTTGTGAGTATCGTAGTGTTGTGGACTGTCCAAGCGTATTTCATGCGCCCATGACCATCCCAATGGCTGATGGGGATTTCTGAGTGGGGGGCAACGCATTATTGTCTCTTGTAATCAGGTTGTTTGAAATGGGTTTTGCCCAGCAAATCGTGGACATTCTTCGGCGGTGCCCTGATCATCGGCAGATGGCGTTGTTCAGTGCGACGTTGCCTGGAGCGGTGGCAGAATTCTCATCGTATGCCATCCACCACCCCCGATTAAGTTGCTTGGAAGAAAAGTGGTCAATTCGAGGGGGCCAAGTTGGGTATTGCCATGCGGTGTGTGTGTGTGTGTGTGTGTGTGTGTGTGTGTGTGTGTGTGTGTGTGTGTGTGTGTGAAAAGGCGTTTGCTTTTTCGGGGTACAGGTGTTGGGCATTTCGGTACGTGGGCTTGTGGGTGGCACATCAGGGGGGAGCTGTCGCCACATCGCACAGCCCCTCCCATAGTACACAGTCTGTCTCCATGTCACACAGCAACCCCACCATGTCACATAACCTGTGACCCCGCATCACACAGCCACCACCCATCGCACAGCCTCTCCCCATAACACACTCCCTCCCTGGGGGCCATGCGGCTGAGTGCAGTGACCGTATTTGACCGTTGGTGTGTTTATGCCCCGCAGCGCTGCGCTCCACGACCCCGCAATGGTGCGGCTGGACACGGACACCCGTGTTTCTGACACGTTGAAGCTCGCCTTCTTCACCGTGCGAAACGAGCAGAAGTACGCGGCAACGACGTACCTCCTGAGGAACGTCATCCGGTTCGAAAAGGAGCCCAAAGAAAACCTGACGGTCGTCTTTGTGCAGACACGCCACCACGCGGAAGTGTGTATTGTGCTGTACATCTTTTTTTGCCTCTTCAAACTGCACTCTTCATGACGCACTGCCCCTGCTCTTCCCCGCCCCTTCCCTGCCCTCTGCTCCCTAATGCATCAGGGGCCCTTCCCCCCCCCCCCGCACCCAGTTTCAGACACAGTGTGTGTCTTGAGGTTTAACCAGGTTTGGCATAGAGAATAAAGATGCACTTATGCCTGACTGTGGAGTGCATTACCTCTGGTTTGCATTTGTCTGTTTTTTAATTAGGTCACACCCCCCCCCGCACCCACGCGACTGCGGTGCGGTTTTCGTCCGCCGGTCCAGCAATATGGAGGACAGGAGCTTGTTCCAAGGGGGGGCACCAACCTCAGGACCAAGGGGTCACAGTGAAAGGCTGAAGGCTGATGCCCCCCCCCCCCCTCCCCCAACACAGGAGTGCATTACCTCTGGTTTGCATTTGTCTGTTTTTTAATTAGGTCACACCCCTCCCCCAACACAGGGAGGGCAGTAGGCAGATGGCGTGGTTCCCCGAGATGTAGTGAGGCTGGCCGTGCTCGATTTCAAAGACGGGCCTGCCAATGAGCTGCCAGATTTTTCAGATGAGTGTTTACCAGAGTGTGGCTGCCGTGAGTCATGGGTGAGGAGCACAAATTCACGCGTGTGTGGCGCAATACCTCCAACAGTGCACACTGCCGCAGCCGTTTGGGAAGCAAGCCGCTGCATAGCTGCATGCTTGAGAATTTGACGATCTCCTCAAGAATAACCCAAAACCCCCGCCAGGCAGGCCATTCCCCACACCATAGCTTATCTTGGGTATCAGTGGACAGGTTGACGGTAGATAGGTGGGGAGGGTGGATGGCCCATGGGGCTGGGCCTCGGCCCCCTCGTCGGCCCATGCTTTGATGGCAGGGATTCCTCCCTTTTGGTGCCGGCTCCTTCAGCCCGAGATGACCCACATTTCCATCGTGATGTGTGATTGATGGGGTGGAAGCAGCCGCAGGACCCCACGCCCATACTGGGGCGGAGCGAGCAGCTTTGTGTGTGGCCCTGGGCTCAGGCGTTCAGGCCGTCAACCACACCACCGCCTCAGGCCTTTGTAGTTGCAAGTCAGGCTGCCATTCCTCTTTGCAGTTCATGGCCATGGTGCTGAAGGCGCAAGGCTACGCATTGTCAGTGATTCACGGGAATATGGACCAAGGTCTGTTTGCGGCGTTGGACCCCGAGTGCACTGCGTGATTCCGCACACAGCCAGCATGTATTGACTGGGGGAGCAGAAGGGGGGGTTGGTTGTCAGATGGCACTGCTTACACAGCCCCCGGCTGGTTAACGCGTAAGTGCTGAGGCTGTCCACCAACTGATGTCGGTCAGTCAACTGCCGGCGGTGGCTGGGCAGCCACTGTCAGGCAAACACTACTTCATTTTCCACTGCGATGCAAGGGAAGACTTCCCGTCAAGGACAGCCCACATGGCACCGCACGCTGAAATGCTGTTCGTTATGAAGTTTGCCCCGTCCAACCCCGGCACGACACTGCTGTTTGGTTTGTTGGTGCAAGCCCTGATGAACATCGGTCTTAAGATCGGTGCTACGAGTGGATATGGGAATACGCTGTGTGCAAGCATGTGCAGCTGCAGCATGCCGCAGCACCCGTTTTTTTTTTAGCCACACATGGGCGTTTTGAAGCATGCCGCAGCACCAAAAACTTTGCTTTGTTTATGGTGATTGACAATTGTTTGTCTGCTCCGTCTGCTCTGTTTGCATGGGAGACATTCTGTTTGACCCATGTCCCCCCAGTTCTCTATTATTTGTCTTATCATGATTGAGTCAACACCACCATCAACGCCAACCACACCAACTTCCCACATGGGACCAAGTGGAACAAGGAGACAACCAGAAGCACCAGCGATTGCTTGCAGTGGCCTGTTGGTGAAGGCATCTGTGAACATTTGAGATTGACTGATGCTGACTGATGAGGGTCGGCCTGGAAAGATTTACTGCAACCTCTGTGCGACATGGTTGAGTTCAAAAGGGGCTGTTTGGAAGGACCATGTCCTGGGCAAGAACACGAGAAATTCTGATGGGGAATTAATTGTTTCAATCCAGAACGGCTGCAGACAAAACATGCTGTCTTCTTCTGAGCTGTGTACACACATACCCAATGTGCCACAATCTGAGTGGGTGCGGTACATGCTCCATCCACCCCGAGCCCTCTGCCGGATTCTAAAGTGATAAATTTGGCTCAACAGCGTGGTGCATGTCGTCTCTTGTTTGCGAGTTCAAGTTCCCATGGATGCCTAGGTACCCACATGTACAGGTAGAAGCATGCCGCTGCATGCCGCAGCACACGAAATTTTTCCAAGGGCACACGCTTGGCTGTGTGACATAGGCAGGGGCTGTGCGGTGTTTCCAGGCCCCTGTCCTCCGCGTTGCACTGCCATGCTGCAAGGGTTCCCAGTCCTAGCAATGACTAAAGCATGCGCTCCTGACTCCTGTGGGCGGCCCTCTGCGGTTGCCAGTCGGCAGGGAGCCTTGGGGACCGCATGAGCCGGTGCTTCATGGCGTTTCTGGAATGACTCATCACCCCTGCTGGATGGGACCAGGGTTGCTACATGGCTTCCTTTGGGTTCTTTTGCGCTTCCATCACCACAGTGATGACCCAGCGAAGGGGGTCATGAGGAGTCGCCCCAAAAAGCTGATTGTTCAGCTGATGAATCAACCGATGCCAGCCTGAACGGAGCCAGTACCCTCATCTGTTGTCCCAGACGACACCCATGTTGCTGCTTTGTTTTCTTTGGTTCTGGTCCGCGATCCAAAGCCGCTTTTCTTCAAAGAATAAGAAGGGGCACACTTGTGATGGCAGTGGTGGGGCACCCTCCCCATCTCGGGTTTCTGCCTATGCATGCCTTTGTGGCAGCAGTCCACTTCGGCCCATCCGACTTGGACAGAAAAGGGGGGGGGGAGGGGCTATGTGGCTGTTCCCGTGAAACGGCCCGCCTGGTTTTCATCTCAAGGCTTCTGCGGAGGTGATTTCGCGGTCCCGCATGATCCCTGCCACCCTTTTGGGGGGCTTCTGTGTGGATCACTTGGGCAGTTGTGTGTTGTCACGCAACTGGCAAACAGGCACCTTGCACTACTTTGGGTTTGCGTCCAACCGGCCTCGGCTGACCTCGAACAGCTGTTCGTTGGTCTTTGCAACCGTCTGGTTGCCCTCCAGAGGAGAGAGCACACAACTCCTACACCCACGACACCAGGGTCGAATCCGAGGAAGTAGAAGGTTCCACCCGACCGGCTTGTGGCTTTACTGCAGAAGTAAAGCCAAGGCCTCCCTGCACCCCTAAGGGCCCCATCGTCGAGCGTTCGCACCCGGGGTCTGACATTGATGGAAACGCGCCCGTAGCCGTGCGCTGGCGTGTCACTAGTGGTCCCCAGAAATGGGACTCGTGCCCCCCCGGCTGCCGTTGCTTCTGCTGTCGTCGCGTGGGTTCTCAAGGCGGACCCCATCGAAACTGCAAAGCTGCTCGAGTGGTGGCCCGGGGACTGCGTCTGTCCGGCTCATGCTTCAGAGGCTCGTAAGAATTCCATCGACGATTTCCGGTCGCGAGTCACACAGTTGTTGGTTGTAACGGACGTGGCGGCCCGCGGGCTCGACATCCCCCTCATCGCTAATGTGATCAATTTCTCATTTCCCGCGCAGCCGAAGCTCTTTGTCCACAGGTACGCGGCACGTCAGCCTGCGGATGTGCCCATGCGCGACAGCACTCCACCCAGAAACGCCTTGTTCCGGTGTGGGACGGGGCAGAACTCTGTAGATTTCTGCTCAACTCTGATAGACCGTGGCTGATCTGCCTCTTGTGGATGCCTCAAATTCAGGGCGATCTTTCAGGACGAAGGAATTTTCCGTGTTCCATTTCGTGTAAGACTGCCTTTGGATACCCCCGAGCTGACACCGCAACCACCGCCGGTTCCCCTCACACCAGAGAGGGACCCGCAACAACACACTGCTCGCGGCCAAGGACCCTGAACCCACCCACAAACCCACAACAGCGAGCCATCGCGGCCGGCACCAAATTTGGGTCCCAAGTGCTGCCTTCCACCGACAGGCACCTTGGTGGCTGTCGGTGAGTCGGTTTCCATGCTTCAGTGCGAACAGCCTTTGTCTTGTGGGGAAATGGGTGCTGGAAAAATGGGAACTATTGAGCTTTTCCGCCCGGGTTTGCCCACATCTTCCCCCACTCACACCACGTTTTCTCTCAAATTTCATCTGCATCATCACCGCAGCCCCTCCCCTTTTTCTCCACTTTCCTCACATTCAATTTCCCCCCTGTCCCCCCCGTCTTCCCAATGTTTCCGGCCTCCGGTGGTGAGTATTTGAGCGGCAGTGTGCTGGAAGGCACACTGCACCTGCACCCCATTCGGGGTGCAGGTTAGCGGTGCATGTCGGCTCGGGCCCCGGTGGCAGGGTTGTTGTGCTTTCCTGCGACCTTTTACTTCGTCCCGCAGCTTCTATTGAAAACTTGGTGCTGTTGCGATTTTAGGGCTGAGTCTGCTGTCTGTTGTCTGTAGGTATGGATAGGGAGAGAGGCAGAGGCAGAAGTAGCAGCAGAGGCAGTGGCAAAGGCCAGGGGCAGGAACGGTGGCAGGTACAGGCAACAGTAATGGATTCGGATTGAGTTGAGCAGATTACTAGCGGTTCAGCACATACGAATGGAAAGGTACAAGCTCTCAGGAGCATCCAAACCCGTGGCCTAGAGAGGTGCCCATTCGCTGCCTCCTTTCTTGTTGTGCTTCAGGGTGGGGCGTGCTGGACGTCAAGGTCGCATTGGGGCTGCGTATTCTCTGATCTCCCTGGACGAACTGCCGTACCTGGTTCTCTGACGTGCTTGTGTTGCATTGCTTGGGCTGCGTTCGGCTGTGCTTCGTGTCGCACTGTGTTGTTGCGGGACTCTGCGTTCTGTAGAGTCTGGCTGTGCTTTGCTACTCAGGCCCCATCCCAAAAACATTGCACCTGTGGGTGCGGATTCTGTCCAAATATTCAACAAGGCTTTGGGGGATTTCTCGCGGCCATGGCCTTGCAATGGCCTAACGGTGGCGTAGCCCCACACAAACTGCAGGGCATCAACAGAACAACCACAGCACTGTTATTGCCTGATGCATACTCTTTCAGGAATCTGCATTGCCCTCCCCTCCACACGGCTCTGCCACACTGCGCTGCTCTGCCATCCCCCAACAACGCGGTACACTGCGAGCCTCCTGTGTATTGTGCCTTTTGCCCGTACTTCGCACTGTCCATCCCCAAGTGGTTGTGCATAGCTCTGCCCGGCCTGAGGAGCTTCTTGGTGTCTGTGCATCGCCTGTTGCATCGCCACTTTGGCCCCACGGGAGGGTTTCATGTTGGCATATCAATTTCGGTGGGAAACGGATGTTTGAAGGGGAGCAGGCGCGGGGATTGTGAGCCTGTTTGCCGGGTGGAGAGTGATGCAGTCCACCACCGGGGCACTAGCCGGAGATTCACATTGAAAATCGACGCGGAGGCATGCGTGACAAGATGAGGCTGCTGACCTTCGAATGCACCCCAACACTGTCCCATGCGGGTGTGGTCGCTATCACACCAGGACACCAAAACAGGACAGCTCATGAGCCACTTGTATGGGACGTACTTGCGGTGCTTGTGGCCCGGCATGGCTCATCAGCAGTCGACCTCCTACGGCGTGTCTAATCTGCGGCCCTGGCTGTCGTTGTGTCCGTTGCCAGGGTGTCTGGCCCTGGCAGTGCTGTGGTTCTGTTCCTCGACCCCCAACGCAGTTACGTGGTACGTGTTGCCTCCGTCCACACGCAAACAGGACGCTCCGCTTGTGCTCTTTCCCCCAGACCTGGTTGCGAAAGGCGCCTAGTGCCGCTCTTGGCTATTGAGCAGCTCTTCTGTCTGTCCCGTGGCCTGCGTGTGCGGCCTGTTGTGCTGACAGTGTCTCCAACACCGCCCCACAGGTGACAGTCCACACATCACCATTCGGAGGGATGGATCAGCGCTCTTTCATAGCGCCCAGCGGCCAGGCACACGGACCCCTGCTGGCCAAAGCCAGTCCCACATTCGGAACGGCAATCTGTTCTTTCTTCTCCATCCATTTTGAGAGTCCATTTTTCTCGAGCAACATCTGCTCGTGATCAGTTGCTGATGAGCATCTTGTGTAGATTCGGTCTAGATTTTGTGTGGCTTCGGATTACATTTGCTTGTCGCGTGTGCCGTCTGTGAAAACGGTTAATGCGCGTCAATTCTGCTCCGGCAAGCCGACCAACCTTGCTCGTTCCCACCCTCGTGAGGTGCAGCTTCGGCGGGTTGTGCTTGAAGGTTTGGTACTTTCAACCTCCGCATCCCCTGAGTGTCGAATGTGACCACATTGCTTTTGGTTGGCCGACCATGTCTGAAGGACTGAAGCCTGCCCTCCTTGTGCCCATGGCTGGTGCTCTTCCTGGTGCTGGCACTCCCCTGTCTGCATGCGCAGATTGACCTGCACCTGTTCCTGGGCATGCCAGTCCGTAACACGCCCGCAATCAGCTTCGGCAATTTGACGGAGGATACGGACCTGGACGCAGGGGACGCGGTCGAGGATGATGTCGCACCTCCGCCGAAGGAGCACGGCTACGTGGGGGTGATGCCCGAGTACTTGTTTCAGGTTTGGTCCATGACGCAGCGGGGGCGTGATTCCTTTGTCTTTTCCCCATGAAGTCCCCCCTTTGCCCCCCCGCCCACCCCCTCCGACCACGGCAGTCTGGCCCCGAACCTCAGCAATGCCTGAAAGACACCTCCGGCGCCTCCAAAGTGCAGCGCTCCCGCCTGTGGCCGCAACTATCATCACTGTCTGCACATCGCCGGGGTGCGTTAGGGCAGTCCTCCCCGTGCGCCAATTGTGCCAGGTGCTCCTCCGTGCGCCACTCCAAAAACCCGCCCACATTGGTCCCGGTGGTGATGACCTGCGCCCACGGGGTATTCCGGGGCATGAGTCCTACCCCCCCCCCTCCCTTGTATAAGCTACGCCCTTGTCCAAGCTACAGTAGGCGTAGGGACCGTAATAATTGTGTACGTAATTTTAATTACGTACGAAATGTAGTGCGGCCACATAAGACATGGGTTTGTCATCACATTTGCCAATTACATGGAGCCATGGACACATGCAACATGCCACATGGAAGGCAAATTCATTCCCAAGAATTTGAAGTTGTCCGAGCCCAAACCAGCCCCTAAGCCTCAGCCAAAGGCATCTTCAAGTGGTGGGCATGTGCAATTGTTCTGCATGGTGTATGATCGCAAGAAGGGTTTCCAAGCCGAACATTTGTAGGCTTCGCATTTTTCATTGCTTGTGCCAACATGGGTGTGAAACTGAAATTTTCATGTTCCCAAGGCTGTCTTGTGTTTGCATACACTTGGAAATGTGGGCAGAGGTCAAGGTGCACCCATACCATGCGCGCGCGCACGTTTGTGTTGGTAGTTGTATGTGTTTCGCGCAAGCTACGCCCTTGTCCAAGCTACAGTGGGCGTAGGGACCGTAATAATTCCGTACATTGGCGTAGCTTATACAAGGGGGGGGGGGTTACTTCTCATGACCCTCGCCTTTGCTCCCTCGTCCCCCTCCCCTCCCCTGCGACGCCCCACCGTAGTAGGCGTAGTGCAGCGGCTACGGTTGCGGTGCCCTGAGCAGAATGTGCTCGGGGTTGAGGTGGGTGTGGTGGGTGCCCCTCACGCCCGCCCCCTTTCCCCCCGCCCCTCGCCCTCCCCCCTTGGCCCGCCGCTTCTCCTCCGCCTCCGCCGCCGGGAGGATGGAGGCCATGTCCTGCCGATGCGCTCGCACATCCGAACCATCCGTGTCCACCCTCGGGTTCCAACACTCTCGGGATTTTAAGGAACTCGGATGCCGCGGTGTTGCTCCGGGCGCCGGTTGGGTCACTGTAGGATTGGGCCTTTGAGCAAGAGCGAGCGCTCTAGCCTCTGGACCAACCAGGCTCTCTCTTCTCTGCCGCTGGTGCAGTGTTTGTGTGGCCCATTGGGGATAAACGGCAGGCCAAGCCTGGCCGTGCCGTTCGTGGAGCGTTCTGATGGTGGCAGACTGGGGTTCCGTGGCCCCGCCACAAAAACTGCAGATGCCACACACAAGGCGCGCAGGTCCCGCCACGTTGCCACAGGAGGGCAATTCAAGGGGCTCAAGGAATGTTCCTGGTGGAGCAGAGTGGAGTGGGACTGGGGGTCCACCCCACTCCGCTCCACTTCACTTCCTTGCTCCCACCACCCTTCCAGGGACAATGGGACGAGTCTGCAACTGCATTTTGGACATGGGGTACCGGGGAGGGGGAAAATCCGTCGGGGGTTTATTTCGTGTGGAAAACTTCGTATTTCCAATTGGTGCGAAAATTCCCCCGCATTTTCTGAGGGGTGGTGCGAAATTTTCGCCATTTCTAAATTCTCAGTCGGTCACCTGAGTACCACCCTTCGGCAACTGGTTGTGAGGCAATTTTCTTTTATTGGCGGTCCGTCATTCCCCTCTCCTGCTCCAGTGGTAGCGAAAGTACTGGCAAGCTTCCGCGTAAATCACGGAAGAAAACACTTGAAAGGCCCAAAAAGTGACCCAAAGTTGCCACGGTTCCAAAGCCAGCCCCCGCCGATTTTGTTGCAGCCCGTAAGCGTCGGCGCTCTTAGAACCTGCACATCACTACATTGAACCATTGCATTAAGGATTTAGGTGGTGCAAAAATTCCCCCGCGTTTTTTTAGGGGGGTTGCGAAATTTTCCCCGTGCGGAATTCTCCCCCGTGAAAAAATCCCCGTACAATTTTCCCCCTCCCCGGTACGTTCACAGCCGGGCGCCTGGAAGGATTCTTTCCAAAAGGTGGGGACCACTAGGATTGCTGAAAGTGGCGTTTCAGGGGGTCTCATTGGCCACTTTTCAGCCATGTGATCTGTGCAGAGTTGCACGGCATGCAGGTGTTGGATGGCCACCATGCCTGGTCTGATGATCACAGGCGGGGAGTGGAGTGCAGAGGACAGGACAGGGGTTTGCGTTGTGTTACAGGCGTTGCCATGCAGGTGTCGATCCTCAGTCATCACTGTGGAGGAAAGAGTGGCGTCCAAAGCCGCACAAGGGAGCCAAATGGTGAAAATTGCTTTTTGGGTCATTCTAAGTGATTTGCCGTGGCCGCAAACGACGTCTCTCCCAGTTTCCCATGGCAATGCCCAGAAATGTCAAGAGGGAAGGACACCGCTGGAATGTGCAGCCTGATGGCCGACGCATCATCGCTGCATGCATCCTGTGCTTCTCCAGGCAGCTTCCCCGGTCCGCCGGACTCGCTGCTGGAGCCGCAGCCGCAGCAGGCCCGCCGTCAAACATGCGCTCAAGCCTTCAATCGAAAGTTGCGCGTGACGTGTCAGTGTGACCGTGACTGCAAGCGTCGGAAGGGCGGGTGAAAAACGGCACCAGTCGGTGCAGCTGTCAGGGGTTTCGTGCCATTTCAATACCGAAGCCGGCAACAAGCACCGACCGCCGTCGCCCGACCTGGTCGTTGTACCAAGCTTCGACGGACTGTAAGTGCACAGCATCACGCATTTTGAAGTGCTAAAGTGACTGGGTTGTCCCGTGATCATTGGTTCGGCTTTGGGGGACTAGCGACAGCCCCGCCACCACTTTGGGTCGGGGAACTGGTTAACAGTATTTTAGAAGCGTTTTGGGTGGTTGGCCTGGGGTATTGGAGCCCAACACATTTTGTCTAGTGCATTCAGCTCCTTTTGAGCCCGTTTTGACCCCCACGAAATGTCACAAGGCCTTGAAAACGGCCGTTTTGGGATTGGAATGGTTCCACAACGGGTCAAAACGCGTTGCGTGTGGCGGGAGGCTGCACGGCACACCGCGTTGCAGGCGGATGCCGAGGCCGTCGAGAGGATTCTGACGGGCATCGAGGCGAAGGATCAATTCGAGGTCACGCTCAACGCGCACAAGGCCTACGCAAAGACACGGCCATTGAGCTCCCCTGAGTCTGGTATCCCACCGTCCAGCGATGCCCGTGGGACGGCCGGTGCTGACTGCATGACACACCGCAAGAGATCTCGGAGCTATGTTTGGAGTCGATGCGCCGTTGGTGTGGCGAAGGAACGCCTGTTCTGGAACGCCGGTTTGACGGTACCGGCGGTTGGCGGATGGCCGATCGTGTTCGGCCGTCAAGTGCCTTTAGCTTCTGATCAAAAGCAGTGATACTTGACGGCGCTGAGCAGCTAACCGACGGCAATTGGAGGGTTACTGCATAAGCGGTGAAGCGACGGCAGTCGGCGCCCCGCCCGTTCGGAATATCGGGTGGCCGGGAACACAGGGCCTGTGTAAGGAGAAGAGGAGCCTCAGTGCCCTGTCCACCCAGCCCCCGCCATCGTGTGCGCATGAGTGCCCCCGCTCAGGACTGTTGCTTGTCTGTATCCCAGCATTCACTTTGTCTGTCTGGGACAGGTTCAAGTGGCAGCTGTGGCGCCCTGCGGGGGAGCCTGCGGTGCCCTGGTGGGCCGCCTTGTCTATCTAGATGACAGGGAGGGCCACAGATTGAATCAAGACTGGTGCCAGACACACTGCCATCCCCCCCCCCCCCCTTACCCCGTTGTAATGCATGCTTGACCCTGTGAGGCCAGCCCTTGTCACGCCACCCACAGCCTCTGTCACGGGTGGGTGGTGGTGTGACGGGTGCGGTGGGTGATGTGACGAGGGCTCAGATTGGGGCGACAGGGCTGTGGGTGGTGTGGCACGAGCAGGGCTGGTGTGTCCAGTCACGGCCTGTGGGGGGCTGAATTCTCTGCATCTGCAGTGCGCCGGTGCAAGTATTTGATGAAGAAAGCGCTCCAGCCTCATCCGATGCTCAAGATCAATGAGGACGAGAAAACGAAAGCGAAGATGGTGGAGCAACTGAAGGGATTCAAGCCCAGCAGGTATTTCTTTGCAAGCCCCACCACGTCCCACACCCCTGCACAGGACGCCGACGTGCCCTGTACTCCCATGCCAACTATTGCAGCCAGCCGCACTCCTTTGCCATGCGGACGCAGGTCACAAGTCGTCTGAATGCACAGGGGCAACAGCAGCAGCCGCCGTGGCACAAGACACGTCGGGTGTTTTGGGGCAGAGCAGTCATGTGGGCAGGGGTGTTGTCGCCAAGTGTGAAACAATTTAGACAACGTTCATGGGGGTTGTGGCCAGATATGAAACGGTTGAGAGGAGAGGTTGTGGGGAAGCTGGGTCAGCCTGGGTGCACACTCAGATCTGCACGCCTGCATTTCTGCATGCATGCCAACCAGCAGCCCAGCAGGTCCCCACGTATCCATGCCTAAAGGGGGTGCAACCCCCATCAGATTGTCGTGGATAGTTTGGTGCACTGATTTTTTGCTACTCCACCTCTTTAGTCCCTTCGCCCCGTACCCGCTCCACCCTCCCCTTTGCCTCCCCCTTCCACACGCCAAACACGGCTTTGGGCAAAGTGTCGATGTTTCAGTCATCCACCGAGAACGGTCGACTGAGGGCACGTTTTGATCTTTGACATGTTTGAGTTGGGTCAAATATTTGATTTCTCGTCCCATTTGCCAAGGATAATTCTGCATGGGCCATTATAATTGTTGGTGCTCTGAGGAATTGTGTTATGATGTGCACAACGACCCCAAAGCTATTTTGCCTTTGTGCCGTTGGTGCACTGGTGTCTTCGTACTGTAGTCTCCTCTTTGGTAAAGGTGAAAAAGGTGCGCATAGCCGATACTTTCAGCTTTCGGCTCTGCTGCAAATAAGTTGTGGTATGTTTACGACACCTGCCATCCAAGTCCTCTGCAGCAGGAGGTCTAGAGAAGGGGCTCAAAGAGCTGGTCACTGGGCTTCAGTTTTCATTGGCCCCAGGCGTTGCTGTCCTCACCCCAGAACCCAATCGTGTCTTACAGCACCATATTCGAGGTCATGGGGCAGGAAGACATCATTTTGCCGTTGGGTCGAGATCACGCGGCCAAAAGAAAGTATGCAGCCTTACATCTCGTTCTGCTGATGCTGGCGGTGGTCGGCGACGGGTTTCTGTTGCGGCGGCGGGCAACAACGCGTGGCTGGGAGAGTGCTGTCGGAAATGCATTGTATGACGCGTCGGGGCGTCGTACAAGGCGTCGGGGCCCGACGCGTCGGGAGCGTACGACGCGTCGTACAGTGTCGTACAAGGCGTCGGGGCCCGACGCGTCGGGGATGTACGACGCGTCGTACAGTGTCGTACAAGGTGTCGTACAGCACCAACACCGTACGACACAGTACGACACAGTACGACACAGTACGACACAGTACGACACAGTACGACACAGTACGACACAGTACGTCATAGTACGACACAGTACGACACAGTATGACACAGTACGACACAGTACGACACAGTACGACACAGTACGACACAGTTCGACACAGTACGACACAGTACGACACAGTACGACATAGTACGACACAGTACGACACAGTACGACACAGTACGACACAGTACGACACAGTACGACACAGTACGACATAGTACGACACGGTACGACACAGTACGACACAGTACGTCACACACAGACGTATACATATGTCGACATAAACACATGTAAATGGAAAAGAAAACAGATTGGTCAGAACGGGGAAAAATGGGTCCAAATGCGTCTCCATTTTGGTCAAAACAGTCCAAAAGGGGAAACCTCAAATATTGGCACTTCGCGTCTACAACATGCCGACAGTGTCTACAATTAGCAGGCCGCGTCTACCTGTGGTGCACAGTGTCTACAGACCCCAGACCGCCCTCCCCCTCTAGGCGGGTAAACGATGGCAGCGGACCGTTTTGGGGGAAGGGGGCCTTCGGCCCCCTTCCCAAATATTGGCACTTCGCGTCTACAACATGCCGACAGTGTCTACAATTAGCAGGCCGCGTCTACCTGTGGTGCACAGTGTCTACAGACCCCAGACCGCCCTCCCCCTGTGTGCGGGTAAACGATGGCAGCGGACCGTTTTGGGGGAAGGGGGCCTTCGGCCCCCTTCCCAAATATTGGCACTTCGCGTCTACAACATGCCGACAGTGTCTACAATTAGCAGGCCGCGTCTACCTGTGGTGCACAGTGTCTATAGACCCCAGACCGCCCTCCCCCTCTAGGCGGGTAAACGATGGCAGCGGACCGTTTTGGGGGAAGGGGGCCTTCGGCCCCCTTCCCAAATATTGGCACTTCGCGTCTACAACATGCCGACAGTGTCTACAATTAGCAGGCCGCGTCTACCTGTGGTGCACAGTGTCTACAGACCCCAGACCGCCCTCCCCCTGTGTGCGGGTAAACGATGGCAGCGGACCGTTTTGGGGGAAGGGGGCCTTCGGCCCCCTTCCCAAATATTGGCACTTCGCGTCTACAACATGCCGACAGTGTCTACAATTAGCAGGCCGCGTCTACCTGTGGTGCACAGTGTCTACAGACCCCAGACCACCCTCCCCCTCTAGGCGGGTAAACGATGGCAGCGGACCGTTTTGGGGGAAGGGGGCCTTCGGCCCCCTTCCCAAATATTGGCACTTCGCGTCTACAACATGCCGACAGTGTCTACAATTAGCAGGCCGCGTCTACCTGTGGTGCACAGTGTCTATAGACCCCAGACCGCCCTCCCCCTCTAGGCGGGTAAACGATGGCAGCGGACCGTCTTGGGGGAAGGGGGCCTTCGGCCCCCTTCCCAATTATGCCGACAATGTGTACAGTCCCACTGTCGTAGTTTCTGCCATTGGTGTCCCTATTTGATGTTCCACGACTTTTTCAATTTTAGTCGTGAACCTTGCTATAGGTCGCAGTGTCCCAAGTGCACTACCTGTTTGCCGCTGCTGATACAAACCGAAAAGAAAAATTGTGTCTAATGTTTGCCATTGCCACCAGTGTCCCAATTCTTGGACTTGTATGCCCCTTGTGGTGTACCAAGTGTTTTAAATATTGCATTCAAATGTGTGCCATAGGCCTGTGTGTCCCAATTTCTGCAGCTGTTGACCACACCGCGTGCACTTGGAATTTTGTAGTTGTAAGTAGGAGGCTTGCCCTGTTGTAGAATACCTAATTTTTTTGCACTTCCTCACGCTGTGCATTTGAAAGTGGAGACCCTTGGGACAGTCACAAAAGATTGCGTCCTCGCCCCGCAATGCATCATTGAAGCATAGAACACAGTGAAAAACCACCTGTAGGTGACTGTGAGTAAGCCCAACAAAAGACAGAGGTTGCCTGTGGACAGAGAGTTGAAATGAAAAACAGCTTCAGGGCCTCGTAGCAACCGGTGGCTCAACCTGCAACTTGTCATGCCACTGTTGCCGGCTAATTTCGCATGTCACCAAGGGCGCAGGCACCAGCCCATCTCCAGTCAAAGCCAGCCACAGGACACACAAAGTTTTCTGAGTACCCTTCTGCAGGAAGTAAAGGAAACAGAGGTTGAAGGTTTGCAGGTACACCAACAAGGCCTGGAATGCCAACATTGCTGGCATGTTGGGTCTGTTGGAGAACAAACTGTTCCACAGTTTGCGAACGCAAAGCGGCAATTTGCCCTTGACCTGGGTCAATGTACGCGCGAGAACAAATGCATACAAATGCGGAGCCATCCCACAGGGGGAATTCGACAATGCCTGAAAAGCGGCAGACTCCCTCCGGATATCCCAAGCACCACCAATAGGGACAGGTATGTTTCTGGTAACGAACACCTGGCGCCCCAAGAAGGAAAACGGGATGTGCAGTTTCAACAACACAACTGCGCGGGCAGACTCTGGGAGAGGCTCTGCATGAAATACAGCTCGTGCTTGTGGCCTCCTGCCCAGTACAGGCAAAGCATTTGGGGGATCGGCGTGCACAGCAGGGGAGAGAGCTCCAATGGGAGGAACAGGGGCGTGAGATTGAGATGGAGGAGCAGCGGCGTGAGTTGCAGGGGAAGGTAGAACCGGGCCGCCAGCAGGCACATCAACAGTAGACGTCACAGGGCGCGGCACTGATGCAGGGCCAGGTTCCAAATCTGTGCAGTGTTGCCGCAACAAAGAGGGAGGGACATCACTTTCCTCAACCTTGACAGGGAGTGCAGAAGCATATCCGGAACCAAGAATAGGTGGTGTACTGGGCACAGGTGCCGTGGCAGCTTGGTCATCCTCATCATCGGAGATGACCACAACGTCACCCTTATACAACTGAGACCCTGTGCGGCGCAATTTAGGCGGGGACGTTGAGGAGGGACCTCGTGACCGAACACGACCACTGCGTGAAGGCGAAACAGGCTCAGCCATGGAGCAAGCAATTGATGTGTGTAAAGGAGGCAATTGGGTGGTAGAGGTAGACACGGGTGGAGAACAAGGGACAGCAGCAGGTTGTGCCAAAGGTGGCGGAAGATCTGCCACGTTTGGAAGTGTGGTTGCAATTTGCGTTGTTGCAGGGGTGCGTGTGGGAAACTTGGCTTGCAGCGGTGGTGTGATTGTTAGGTGCGACGTCCGCGGGCTCAGAGCAACTTGCTCTGTGGAGGGTGTGTGTTCCAACGGTCTGAAAGGGTTGTATGTGGCAGGGGCATACTGCAAGTGGGACAATTCTCGAAGATGAAACTTGGACTGCTCTGCCAACCAATCTGCAAAATCGCGCGCCTTGGGGTTGGGAAAAGGGCCTACAACCCACGTCGTGGGTTGTTGGTGCTGCATGGAGACCTGATAATTTACGGGTTGGCATGCAGTTATGGCAGCAACGCAGCGGCCGCCCAAAATGAATCGGTTGTGGCCCTCAGCCGCATTCACCAAAAAGAACAGGAAATTCGCTCCTTTGCGCCTATTTACAGCGTACCTGTGACGGCCCATTTGGCTGTTATTCTGCTCGCAAACACTGCTATTAATACAGCACAGTTCTGGAGCATTGGACATGTTGTTCTTTTGGCAGGACGCAACGTGACATGTGCCATGGAATCTGTCTAGGAGATATCTCAGGGAACACAGGACGTTGTGTTTGCGAGAGGACTGCTCAAGCTGGCAACTAGTATCATACACAACATCTTCAAAAAACACTTTGGAGACGGCATGTCTCTCCCGCAAATCGTACAAAGTTTGCAAGACGAAATGCACACCTTCAGGAGCAATCATTTCCCGCAAATCAACAATCACTGAGCATGCACGATGGCACATGAGTACCCCACCAGTTGTACCTGGCACCACAACTACCTTTTTGGTACAACCCAGTTCCCCTGTCACCGTGTGGATGCTCTTTTGACCCGGTTTTGGCTTTGGTCTTCGCTTGGCAGTGGCAGTGTCTGCTGTGCTTTTCCCTTTACCTGTGCCCTGCGCCACCTGCACTGCCTGTTCCAGAAGACTAGCCTGAAAACTGTCCTCTTCATTGCCCTCTTGAACCTCCAAATTTTCAAAGGTTTGCGGCAATTTTCCAATGGAGTCCTCTTCTGAAACATACTCCTCATCAGGGTCCGTGTTACATGGTGAAGTGGGAGGGGTACCTGCGTGACATTGTGCAGAAGGTGCAGATTTTTTCTCTTCAGAATGCTGCAAACAAAACTGCGACTTGCCAATGGGATCCTTTGGGCATTGCAAGGACATGTTGAGGCCTGTCAAAGGATTTCGAGCCTTTTTGCCACGGCCAAAAGCACACACCTTTCTCGTGATTTTCTGTAGACCATCCACAAGTAGCACCTTTTCATAAGTGGCCAAGATGTCAAAAACTTCTGCATCACTCTTCCCAGCAAAACCAGGCAGACCCTGAACATGCTGGCGCCCTGCTTCTGTACAACGGTGCCCTTTACTGGGCATACCTTCCTGCATGAAAAACGCTTCAACCTCACACACAACCTCATCAACACTTCTGAATAGCATCAAACCCTCACCACGGACCTCTCTGAAGTATCGCAGGCCCCAATCCAAAAACACACCTTGCTGAAGAATGGACCTGTGAATCCCCACCAACCTTCCCTCAGACTGAAAACTGGTAAATTGAGTCACCAAACGCTGGTGCAATTCATTGAGGTATCGCTGTTCAACACAGTATTGTTTTCTGTGCCCCCATATCAACCAACGTCTCGTCACTGTGAGAAGGTAACAAGTTTGGTCGATCTCAACACTGTTGTATGAATACAGGGCCAAACACACTGGACAAACACCCGTGTACAACATTAACACGTTTCCATGCAGATCAACCACCCTCCTGGGCGGATAATCTCCTCCAATCGTCAGCTTATGCGGTGAATCACACCGCATGCAGTGCAGCGTCCAAGGAAGTAAATAAACGGGTACAGCTCCAGGTATAATGTCTTGGCAGGCAATCAACTCACCACTCATGGAACATTTCTCTACTCGGACCAGGGCATTGATGATGATTTCAATGGAGGCCCTCTTTGTCACCGGCAGGATTCCTACAGTGGTGGTATACACTGAAACCACGGAGAGAAAGTGGTGCAAACGTGGTGAAGACAGTGGTTCTACTTTGGGGGAACACAACACAAACACCCATCAAGCCTTTTTTGTGATACACGTGCTTGACACCAATGCCATGGAATTGCAGACTGCAGTACAATGCATACCTGGTGAATGGGCATTGAAGTCTGCCAAAATCCTGGTTGTGGCATCTGCATATCCCAGGAATTGGAAAAGGTGACGGTAATGGGGAAGATATTTACACAACCATCCATACACGCTGTCCCACACAGCCTCTTTATCAGACATGGTGCATGAGTGCCTGTGTAGCAGAGAAAAGGCTTTGGCCCCAACAGTGACACAGGCGTGTAACACCTTCTGAACCACCGCTTGGCTGGGGCGAGTAAGCACCATTGCCTTTT
>OZ038382.1:6628852-6751352 GCA_964036045.1 Eutreptiella sp. 'Long Island Sound 2002' | reverse complement strand
CGGTATCAGGCCGCTCGGAAGTGGATACACAGGCACCAGGGAGAGGATGGGAGGTCGGCCCCCCCCGGGCTGTTGGGTGCCAAAACAGGGGCCCTCCCCTCGACCAGGGCAGCGGATGGCGCAAGAAGCCTTCGAGGCGTACGGTAAGTCCTCCCTGCTACCCGCACTTCTTCATCTTCCGAATCCACCCGGGTACGTACTTCCTCCAGTAAGTATGGGCACAGGAGGGAGCAGGCACGGGACACTGAGCACCATGCGGAGACGTGGCGACTACCGCCGAGGGGGCAACAGCGGCTGGTGATCCTGGAGTGCGGGGCCTATACCATGGAGCAGGGCGGGAAGGCCCAAAGGGAACCCCCCCCCCCCCGCAGCAGCCAAGTGCCTCGCCCCGTGGTTGTGTTGTGCCTACGACGTGCCTGCGACGTGCGTGCAACAGAGGGGAGGCGAAAAGGGCGCCCCACCCCCCCCCCAACACCACCGCCCCCCCGAGGGCGAATGCGGGTAGGGAGGGGGCGAAAAGCGCCCCCCCCCCCCGAGGTCAACGCGGCAGGGTGGGGAGGCAGAGGAAGGAGGGTGTGGGACGAGCCACACGACCGTGCCCGTAGAGGGCGCGCGCCGTGCAAGCCCCGGCGGGGGGACCACCGGGGGTGCGGGCGTAGGATAGAAGGGGCAACGAGGGGAGCCGCGAGGCAAACCCCCCCCCCCTGCAGAGGGACGGGAGCCACGCCTCGTGCCTGCGACGCGAGGGCAACGGCAGGAAAACGACAAGGCCCCCCCCCCCACATGCCACCGCCCCCCAAGGGTGGGGGTTGCAGGAAGGGAGGGGCGGGCAGCGGCCCCCCCTCTCCAGCGGGGGGGGCACCGGGGGAGTGCACGCAGCGTGGACAGGGCGAAGACAAGGGCCACGCGGCGTGCCTCACACCCCAGCAGGGGGACAAGTGCCGTGCCACGTGCCAGTGCCGTGCCTGCGACGTGCTTGCGCCGGACGAAGGGCAACGAGGGCGCTCCCCCCCCCCCCCGCCCCCACCTCCCGCACCCACCAAGGACAGAGGCGAGGGCAACGGGGCGAAGGCGAGGGGACAAGAGGGATGACGGTAGCGGGCGGCGGACCCCCCCCCGGGGACACCGCGGCGGGGTGGGGAGACAGAGGGACGAGACGACCGTGCCCAAGGGGGGCACGCGCCGTGCAAGCCCCCACGGGGGGACCGCCGGGGGTGCAACCGCAGGAAGGGTAGGGTGACGACGGGAGCCACATGGCAACCCCCCCCCCCCCAGCAGAGGGACAAGTGCCGTGCCTCGTGCCTGCGCCGTGCTTCCGACGTGCTTGCGCAAAAGGGAGGACAGCGGGAATGCCCCCCCCCCCCGCCCCCTACTCCAACGCCCACCCGCAGAAAGGGCGAGGGCGGCGAGGAGACAGCGAGAGGACATGGGAAAAAAAAAAAAAAAAAAACCACAAAGCGAGCAACCAAGGACACCAACACGCCAGAGCAGGGACAGGCAGCAGGGGCAGACGGGACATGGCGGGAGCCAGGGGGCACAGCAAGGGGCCAGGGTCAGCGCCCCTGGGGATGAAAGCTGGGAGGCAGAGACCAACGGGGGGGGGCGGGGTGACAAGAGCCCGCGAACAACGCTGGTGAGGTACCCGACCTCTGGGGTTTGGGGGCCCCCCCGGTGTCCGTATCGGCCCCATCTGAGCGCGAGCAATAAGGTGGGTTACGCCCGGGACCGTTGGCCAGCGGCCCGAGGTGGCACCGGCCTGGGGGGGTGGCCAATGGGCCTGACCAAGAGCACTCCCCACGGCACGTACTGCGGTTCGTGTCCTGTGAGGGGCTGCGGGTAGGGCACACCGTCCATCGGGGTAGGCAAGAGACGTGCCTAACCCGCAAGGACTCCCCAGAGACCCACAGTGTACCCGACCCCTGTCTGGGGAAGGGCCGACGTACCTGGATACGACGCAGGTCCATTTGTACGGAGCGGGTACAAATGGACGGCCCGTACAACAGAGTTACACCCTGACGGGGAGTGCATGCATCGGCCCCCCCGTGGGGAAACTCCAGGGGGGAGGGACCAGAGCCAGCGTCGGGCGCCCCCCCCCCCCCCAACCCTGCCTGGCATCAAGCCCGCCGACAGCCGTGTAGGGCCAAGGGGCACACCAAGCGAGCACAGCCGGGGGCACAGGAACACGGAGGGGAGAAGGGGCGAGCAAGAGGGGTGCGCAGCTGTGTCGTGCGAAGTGTCGTGCAACAATACGCCAACAGCAAGCGGGACGGGCCACGGAGTCCACCCGTTCTCCCGTGTCCTTAGCTCACACAGCCTTCGTTAGCTAAATGTCGCTATCTGTCCCCACCAATCCCGCGGAGTTGCCAGCCTTCCGGCGACGTGCCCGGCGCCTGGTAGACACAGTGTCTGATCTCGTCAGACACGGGCCGCACACGTACGCGGCGTTCCAGGCGCGCGTGGACGCGGACCGTCCGGCCAGGGACAACGGGTGGGACCACTTCGTCGACGTCTGCTTGCGGCAGATGTTGGCCCGCGATCCCCACCCGTACAACGCGCCCGACGTTCAGGCGCGGTTCGCGGCGGGCACGGTGCCGTTCGGGGTGCACCTGCTCAACCGACTACTCCGATGTCTACAAGATCTCGGGCAGCTCGAGGACGCGCAGCGCGGACGGCCCCCAGTGGGGTCGGCGGGGCAGCCGGGGTATGCGGCGCCGGGTGCGTTTCCGATGCCGCCGCCCCCAGGCCTCGGGCCCATGCCCATCCCGCCCTTTGGGACTCACCACCACCACCAACTTCACCTCCATCACCTACTTCATCACCCCGTCGGGTTCCCCATGATGCAGCATCACTTCCCACACCAACACGTACACCCGACAGCTGTGCCACAGCCCCCCGTCCATCTTCACCATCACCACCAGCTGGCGGCTGTGCCACAGCACCCCGTCCACCTACACCATCACCATCATCATCACCATCCGCACCAGCATGTGGAGTACCCGCATCCCCTGCCCCAGCAGCACCCAAGACCGCCTCAGCACACGGTGCCGGTGCCGGAACCGGTGCCGGTGCCTGAGCCGGGGCGGAGTGCCCAGCAGCAGGGGGTGTCGCAAGGGGCTGTGCCACAGCACCTTGTCCACTTTCACCATCACCGTCACCATCACCATCCGCACCAGCAAGTGGAGTACCCGCATTCCCTGCCCCAGCAGCAATCACTGCCGCCTCAGCACACGATGCCGGTGCCGGAACCGGTTCCGGTGCCTGAGCCGGGGCGGGGCGCCCAGCAGCGGGGGGTGTCGCAAGGGGCTGAGCCGCAGCACCCAGTCCACCTTCACCATCACCATCACCATCATCGTCCACACCAGCATGTGGAGTACCCACATCCCCTACCCCAGCAGCACCCACGGCGGCCTCGGCACACAATGCCGGTGCTAGAGCCGGTACCGGGGCCGGGGCGGAGCGCCCAACAGCAGGGGGTGTCGCAAGAGGCTGTGCCACAGCACCCCGTCCACCCTCACCGTCACCATCACCATCACCGTCCGCACCTGCATGTGGAATGCCCTCGCCCCCCGCCCCAGCAGCACTCACGGCCGGTGCCTCAGCACACCATGCCGGTGCCGGTACCGGTGCCGGTACCTGGACCGGGGCGGGGCGCCCAGCAGCAGGGGGTGTCGCAAGGGGAGGCACATGGCGTGCCCCCGGGCGAGGCGAAGAGAATGGGGGCACCTGCGCCACCCCTGGCGGTGCCTCAGCCGGAGTTTCCCGCGGCGGGGTCAACACCGCGGACGGTCCAGATGCCGGACCCAGCCGTGCCGCGCGGGGCCCCGCCCGTGGTGCCGGCGGGCCCGGAGCCAGTGGTGCCGGGTGGGATGCAGGGCGCGGCCCCCGTGGGGAGGACTACGGCGGGGGAACAAGCGGGGGACGATGCAGCGCAGGAGGCGGCAGTGGCTGGCCCGCGAGACATCAGCGAGCTGCTCGCGCAGGCCCTGGAGGAGTACCGGCGGACGGCCGTGAGGAGTGGGGGAGCCGCGCCGGAAGGGGCTGACGCCGGCGAGCTGATAGCGCAGGCGCTCGCGGCTGTCGCCCCGAGGGCGGAAGGGGCCAAGGAGACGTCGACGGAGGCGGTTTCTTCGGGGGGGCAGGACGCGGGGCGGGGTGTGCCGAAGGCGCAAACGCCGGCGGGGGGCGGCGGAGTTGTGGAGCCCAGTGGGGGACGTGCCAAGGGGGAAGGAGTAGAGGAGTGGATGTGGGAGTGGCGGGAGTGGCGCCAGGTGGCACCCGGTGAGCCGTGTCCAGCGGGGCTGGCGTACCGCATGAATCTCCATGCGGGCACCAGCTGGGCCCGGCTGCCCGCCAACCTGCGGGCACGGCTGGACGCGGCGGAGGCCGCAAAGGGCGGAGGCGCTGACGAGCGGCCTCTGGCGCCCTTCCCGCCGCGGCCGGACACGCCGCCGGCGGTGGTCGCAGCCGGAGACGGGGCGGAGGGGGGGCAGGAGGCGGAGGAAGTGGAGGACGAGGAGGCATTCGGGCCCGGCGAGTCGGCGCTGGCCCTCATGTTTGAGGACGACGCCAGGCCCGACGTCTACGCCGGCATGGACGAGGACCCGGCCAACGAGCCGCTGCGGCCCATGCCCACTGCGGTGCCGCCCCCTCCCCTGGGGAGCTGTGAGCGGCGGCACTGCAGGTACCATGCGGCCGAGGGCGCCCACAGGCACCGCCTCACGGGCATGGGGCAGCGGGAGGCAGGGATGCTGGCGAGCGCCCTGGAGCGCTATGAGCTCCAGCGCCCAGGGCAGGTCGCCCAGGAGATGGCCCTGGCGGCAGCGTCCCCGGGCAACGGCCAGGTCCGCTGTGTCCAACTGGGGGATGCGGCGGTCCTGGGTCATCACCCCGGTGATGTCCGGGCGGCCGAGCCCCAGGAAAGCCTCCCCCTGTCGGTGCGCCTGTCCGTGGTGCGCCTGATGGGCGAGGCGGGGCTGGAGGACGTGCGGCGGGACGAAGGCCTGTACGTGGCCTTGTGGCGGGCTGGGGCTGACGCTTGGCGTCGCGAGCAGGCCGGGCGGCCCCTCACACCCCAGGCGCTGGGGTCCCATGCGCTCCTGGTGGCGTTGCACCCCGAGGGTGCAGAGGTCGTGTTCGGCGCGGACCGCCTGCTGCTGACCGGGGATGGGGCGGTCCTCGTCCCCACCACCAGCAGCTACCGCCTTGAGAGCCGCGGCGGTGACCTCAAGCTGCTGGTGGTGGTGGGCACGCGCCTCGACGGCAGCGCCGCCCCCGAGGGGTCCGAACGCGCGATCCCGGTGGGGGGCGACGGGGAAGCAGGCCGTGGCGGTGACGGGGTGGGGCAAGAGCAGCCCACGGGGGAGGAGCAGCAGCAGGATCAGCCGGAGGTGGCCGGGGAGGAGGTGGACGACAAGGCCATTGTGGCGGCGGCCCTGGCGAGGATCACGGATGCTGCGGGCCCGCCGCCGACGACAGAGGCACTGGAGGAGGAGGACCAGCGCAGGGGGAGTGAGGATGCGCAGGTCGCCATGGAGCAGGACGAGGAGCCGGAGTTCAAGGGTGAGGAGGCGCAGGGTGCCGGGGAGCAGGACGAGGAGCTGGTGATCGTGGGGGCGAAGGAAGCGCGTGAGGTGAGTCCCAGGGAGCCGGGGGTGGCGGATAAGGCTGGGCCGAAGACGGGGGAGGTGGAAACCTGCAGGCACTGGGCCAAGGGGTGGTGCATGCGGGCAGATGCCTGCCGGTTCGCCCACCCCCAGCAGCCGGTGCCGCGGGGAGTACCCCAGGAGTTGCTCCTGGTCCTCCAGGCCATGGCCCGTGTGGGGGCTCTCAGCCTGGACCGCAGCCGGGACCACGGCCGGGGCCACGGGACGTTGCTGCAGGATGCGGTGGTAAAGGCGCAAAGGGGAGGACTCCCGGCGGTGGTGTATGCGGTGGAGAGTGGGGGCCTGACCGAGTGGGCGGTGGCGTTGCCGTGTGGCATGGCGGCCCTGCTCACTCCGTTCCCGGTGGTCCCGTGGAGGGACATGGTCACCGTCCAGGAGGCCAACCTGGGATGGGTGTGCACGTGGCACACACACCCCGCCGGCATGGACCCTCGCGAGTGGCAGGCTAAGGCGGTCGTGACGTACCTGTCCTGGTCGTTGCCGGCAGCGCCGGGTGCGTGGGCGCAGTGGTGGGACAGGGCGCTCAGCTGGGCGAGGGATGGCAGTGCTGTGGCGGCCTGCCCTGACCTCCCGCGCGAGCCCGTCTCAGTCCAGCCGTGGACTGTCTCCCTGCATCTCCCCACCGTGGCGGCTCGTCTTGCGACCACGGACCCGGGGGCCTCGCTGCTGGGAGACCGAGAGGGGCCAGGGCTTCGCCTGAGTCAGGGGCCCGAAGTTCGCACCGCCCGCCTCCCCAGCCCCCTGGACGGGGACATCCTGGGGGGACTTCAGTTCGGGCGGGCTAGCGGGGCTGACGTGTGGACCGCTGTCCATCGCCAGCTCCCAGACGCGTGGCCCCAGGTGTACCGGCCCCCTGGTCACGAGCGTCTGGTGGGAGTGGAATGGCGCGTGTGGGCCGCCAACGGCTCGTGCCCACCGGTGGTGGTCCTGCCCAGGAGAACCAACCACCCCAGCTGGGAGACCGTTGCGGTCTTGTGGGGATGCATGGCGGTCCGTGGGGCCGATGGCCACGTCTTCACTGCCCCAAGGGGTACAGTGATCGAGACCGACAGGGGGACGGCGTTGCAGCTCACGGCGGAGCCCCTGACCACGCATGCTGTAGTGGCCGTCCTCCAGTAGGGTGCCAACAAGCCGCAGCCCTGGCGCGATCAGGTCGCAGTGGCTGTCTGGCGGGACCTGCCGGTCCTTAGGGCCGCCGTCTGGTCAGGAGGAGCGGGGCGGCATCTCCCGGGCGCACTCCCCTGGCTGCGGGGCTGCGGAGACGCCTCTCCCCCGCCAGCTGAGTTGCGGGGCGCCCTGGAGCGCGTGTACTCCAAGCCCAGGCACCAATTCCTGGTGGCCGCGGACCATGGGGTGGAGCTCAGCGACACCGTGGTCGCGCTGGCAGCCGACGTGGTGCAGTGCCTGGCCCCCCACGCCATGATGCTCCCGAGGGAGGGGTGGGAAGGCCAGCGGCACGACCAAACCCCGGCTGCCCTCCTCATTGCGAGGTACGTCGAGCTGGGGGGCTCAGAGGCGGTGTACCTCGACCGGTTGGAGACGCCGGACATGCGGCACTGGACAGCCCACCACCTCGTGGCCCCTGACACGCGGTTGGCAGTGGACCCGCTTGGCCGGCCTGTGGTGTCGGGGGCCCCGCCCCAATGGCCGCACACGTGGGACATGGCGGTCCGGACGATGCGCATGGCACCCAGGGGCCAGAGGGCGGGGTGGCCGGGTGCGGAGCGTCTGCTGGCGGAGGCCCGGGCGGCACAGGTTCAGCAGCCGGCCGGCAACACCAAGGACTGTGGCGTGTGCGCCCTCATGTCCGCCGTCGGTACCCTCCTCAGGGTGCCGAGGCCGGGCAACCTCCTGTCCGCGCTGAACAGGCGGTGGGTGGCAGCGGTGGTCCTCAACAGGGACATGGGGCCCATCGCGCGTCTGCCGTCCCTGGGGGAGCTGCCTGCAGCGGTGTTGGAGGCCCTGCCGGCGCCCCGCACGCCCTTGGACCTGGCGAACGTCCCGCACAACGTGGGGCTGCCCGGGGCGCGCATGCAACATGCCCTGCTGTGTATGGCAGCGGCGTCGGACGGGGGGATGTCCATGCTGGCGACAGTGTCCCTGCAGCACGTGCTGGACGCGATGCAGCAGCAGCGGATGCATGCCCCCCAGCTGTGGGAAGAGAGCGCCAAGCGGTGGCTGAGGGTGGAGAGTGTGTACTCCACCCATACGGTGGGCATGGCGGATATGGGGCGGCTGGTGGTGTTGGAGGGGGCGGAGTATTGGGCCTGTGTTCGGGTGGAAACAGGGGGACTGGAGTGGGTCGTAGTCACCGCGTGCCGGCTCAGGAGGCAGCAGTTCAGGGGCCCGGCCTGCTACCGGGTGTTCCAGGAGTGCCTCAGTGGGCTGGGGCCGGTGCGCAGGGCGCACAGGTGCACGGCCGAGGACATCCCGCCAGCGCCGGCGGTCTTTGTGGAGGTCACGCGGCCGCCAGTGGTCCAGGGACAGGACGTCTGGCCCGTAGCCCCGAGGAACATGTGGCAGGCTGAGGATGCAGCTGGCATATGCAGGGCGCTGCAGGGTCACGCGGCGGCCCTCCCCAGGGCCCCGGTGGCGCAGTCGTCCAGCAACAGACCGGCAGCCTCGCTGGCACTGCTGCATAGCGCGTCGCGGGCGTGGTACTGGGTTGTGGCGGCGCTGGAGCCCCACTCCTCGGCGCTGCGCCTGTACGATCGCGGGCAGGGCACGGTGCTCACGGTCCGCCCCGCCGACCTGGAGGCCCTGCACCTTGGCGCACTGAGTGGCGACGGGGGCGACGCGCTATACCTCCAAGGGACCGTGGCAGGCGCGGCCGCGACACGCTTCCGCCGGCAGTGCGGAGGAGATGCCCTCCGCCTGGCTATGGCGGAGAACATGGGGCCGTGGCTCCGGGCGTTCTCCACTTCCAGGTGGAGGGTCGAGGGCGACCGGGAGAAGTTTGCCGACGCGTGGCGCCGCTGGGTGGATGAGCAGTTTCCCGTGGGGGGAATGCTGCACCTGCCGCAACCACCAAGCGTGCCACCAGTGCGGCCTGCGGCGCCCCCGGCCGCGGCGGCGAAGCAGGCCCCGAAAGCGGCGCCCAAGCCGCCGCCCAAGAGGAGCCCCCCGCCTCAGTATGGCGCCTATGCCAACATTCGGTACGTGCTGCAGCACTTCGGCGGTGACTTGGCCACGGATCAGCGTGGGACAAAGACGATCAACGTCTGCCCCTGGTCTCGGCTGGATGGGGCTGGTCACTGCACATGGAAAGCTGGCACGCAATGCCGGCCTACCCACCTCCACCCCAAGGACCTGCTGGACCACATCCAGCGGGACCATGTGACTGATCCGGCGCAACGGGACCAGGCGCTGGCCATGCTGGCTGGCGTTATGCCGGGGGGCCAGGCGGGGCCTTTCGCGTCGGCCCAGGCGGGGTCCAGAGCGCTCACGCTGCCCACGGGTGCCCGCCCTGCGGCGGGGCGCGGGGCGTCGCCCTCGGCAGCACGGTCTGGAGCGATTGGGTCTGCAGCGCGGCGTGGGGCAGTGACTTCTACGGGGAGTACGGCGGCAAGTACGTCTGGCGGACAGGCAGAGGGGGAGCCCGCCGCATCTGCCGGGTCTCAGCAGGCGACGACATCCTCGGGCGGAGGCCCACGGGGTCAGGGGCCACCTCGCCAGCCGCCCGCGCCGGGTGCGGGTGGTCCTCCTGAGCCTGCTGGTGGCCCCTCTCCGTCCAGTGATCCGGATCCGGCGGGGGGCCCCGATCCACACGTGCAGCCATGAAGGGGCCCCGCCTCCGACACCCGAGCGGCGGTGTCCTGGAACGTCCAGGGCTCGATGCGGGGGGACGGTGTACCAGTGGCCCCAGGTATGCTCGACGGTGAAGCGGTGGCGGCGGGTATCATGAAGGCCGAGGGTGCCATCCTGGGCCTATTCCAGGAGACTGGCCTGCAGGACCCTCAAGGTGTGGTGCACTCCGAGAACCAGTGGCGTCACCATGGGTATCATACATACCCAGGGGTGGATGCCCAGGCGGCGTCGGCGGCGGCGGTGCGCGGCGGGCTCTTGATTGCCCTTCGGGCGGACGTGTTCGCCGCGGAGGAAGTTCGAGACATCGTGGACATCGTGCCGGGCAAGGCCATGGCCCTGGATGTGGTGACCGCAGGTGGCACCCTCACGGTCATCAACGTCCACGGCCCGGGTAGCGGCGGCGACTCCTGGGCGTCTAAGGCGTCCTTCTGGGCTGACGTGGCCATGTACGCGGCTGCCAAGAGCGCGGGTGGCACCAGGGCCGTGCTCCTCGGAGGGGACTTCAACGTGTGGCTGGAGTCCCCGTGGCACCCTACCACGAGGAGGTTCCACGCCCTGTGGGAACAGTGTGGTTTCCACAGGGCAGGTCCGGAACGGGAGGAGGACAGGAGGCCCACGAGGGCGGGGCACCGACTGGACTCCTTCCTTCTGAACTCGCCTCTGGTCCCGTGGGCGGCGCGTGAGCGCCCTCACTTGGCGCCGGGGCGGTCTCCTGCGTCGCTGGGGTCGGATCATGGCCCTGTGGTCCTGGACATCCCGCTGGCGGTGGCCGGCAAAGAGAGGGTCACCAGGATGGCCTACTCGCACGCCCAGGGCAGGCTGCACGCCATACGCCCGGACTCCCCGGGGGTTCGTGAGGCGGCAGCGTCAGTACTGCAGAAGCCCTGCGGGGATCAGCGGCCCCAGGCGTGGCTCTCGTCGGACCAGGACACTGCCACCATGGGCACGTCGGAGGTGCAAGCGGTCTCTGACCTGCTCTACGCCTTCCGTGATGACGTGTCCAGGGTCACGGGAGTACGCATGCCTTCCGGCGTGGACCCGCAGTACCCATACGGGCAGGCGGAAACGGAGGCGTCGCTGGACCAGGTCCTCTCGGATCAGCAGGCCCTGGCCTGGCGTGCCCATCAGCTGTGGCAACGGGACGCGGCGGCGGCCGGACTCCACTCCCAGGAAGCGACTGCCCTGCTACAGCACCTCCGGCGAGTGGACCCCGACCTGTCCCCCGCCTCGGTAGAGGACCTGCGTGCCGCATTGGACCAACAGCTCCACCAGCTGGAGACACGCGTAGAGGAGCTGCGGGATGTCCTCAGAAGCAACAGGCGCCGGTCCATCAAGGACTACTAGCGGGGCAGGGTACCGGATCTGCAGCTCCGATGGACGGTGATACGGGGGGCCATCAACGTGGTGAACTATGCCCCGTCAGGCCTATGGTCCGTACGCGTCCGCCAATCGGAGAAGGTGCTCTTGGAGGCCTCGGACGTCATTGGCGAGGTCCAGAGGTATTGGGAGGCGCTGTACGCCAAGCGGCCAGTGAACCTGCCGGCCTTCGAGCGGCTGGTCCAGGCCCACATTCCCAAAGGGGTGCCGGAGGAATGGAGGTCGGTACAGGACTACACCATGCAGGACCTTAAAGACGCCGTGAGGCAGGCCGTGGCGGACGACAAAGCTCCGGGGTCCAACCGGGTCACGGCTGCCCTCATAGCAGAGCTGCCTGAACCGGTACAGGGGCTCCTGGTGCATGCGTACAGGGCAATCCTGCGGGGTGCGGACGTCCCGGAGTCCTGGCACGAGGCCATTATCTGGCTGATGCCCAAGGGCACAGCCTCGGGCAACCTGGACGAGTACAGGCCGATAGCGCTGGGGCAGCAAGACATGGGAATGCTCATGACTCCCCTCATGCGGAGGTTCACAGCTGTTCTGGCACGCAAGGGACTGGCCGCGGACTGGCAGTTCGGAGCCATGCCGGGCTCCACGGCGGCTGCCCCGGTGTTCCTGGCCCAGCGCAGGCTGCAGCGTGGGCTGGAGGAAAACCACGTCCTGGCCTTCGATGTGTCGAAGGCTTTTGACACAGCGCCACACGGAGCACTGGCGCTCCTCCTGCGCCACATGGGTGTCCCGGAGGAGCTCATCAGGCTCTTCCATACCCTCAGCTGCGGGTCCCTGGTGCGCATCGTCACCGCGCACGACCCGACGCCGAGCATACGGCTCCACAGGGGCCTGCGGCAGGGCAGTGCGGAGAGCGCTGTGCTCTACCTCCTCCTATTGGAGCCTCTCCTGCGGAGCCTCGCCTGTAAGGCGCGGGGAGATGCTCGCCATGCGGTGCCACCCCTGGTACAGGCGTACTGTGATGACCTCCTGTTGATAGCGCACTCCCTGCCGCAATTCCTGGAGTATGCGGCGGCGATAGCGCGGTATCTCACTGACATGGGCATGTCCCTCAACGTGGGCAAATGCGCCTATGCCAGTACTGCTCGCATCCACTGGATTATGGTATACCTGAACCCGGGGGACACGGCGGCCCCATGGGTATGCTTACGTACCAGGGGCACGGTACCATACTTGGGCCTGCGCCTCGATCCCAGGGGGATGGCGACCATGAAGGAGAAACATGTACTCCGGTGTGAAGCCCTGCTGGGCTGGTGCAAGAACACGCTGGGGCCGGCGTCGGTGCCTCATGAGGTGATGGCGGCTGTGGTTGGAGGCATCGTGCGGTACGCGGCGCCCTACCTGTGCGACAGGGCGAGGGCGGTGATCAAGCTGAATACTGCCATCAAGGCTGCGGCCCTGCAGTTCGAGAAGCTGCCCAAGGACCTGTCCAACGTGGCGGTGCGGTCAGGTCATGGGCTACGGTTGGCGGATGTCCTGGTTGTATGCCGCGACTCCGTCGTGGCGACCATGGCTCAGCTCACCCACCACAGGTCGATGACGGTCCGTGATGAGCTGCGGGCCATGCTCCGAGACATGCACGTGCAGTACGGAGTGTGCGGGCAGTTCATGGTGCCCTCTGCGTCATTCGCCACACACGCTGGCAATACGTGGGTGGACAGGGTGCTCAGGGCGCTGGGGACGTTGCGCGTGGGGCTTCTCATGCCATCGTCGGTGTACTCGTGTGTACACGCCCATCTACCGCAAGCGCAGTGGGCGGGGCGGAAGTGGGTATCCCAATCCTACGCCTTCAAGGGTAGGGACATCTGCATTCTCTCGGGGCCCCGCACAGATGCGGCAGTGCAGTCCCTGACTGATCCTGCAAATGACCTCCTGCATGCGCGGCTCCCCTGCCCTGCGCCTGGGCACTGGGCGGTTCAGCTACAGGAGTGCCACGAGGACCACCTGCACCTTCCGCACGCGGGAGTAGGGCCCCACCAGCTGGACCACGTGTGGCTCACGGGGCTTCGCGACGTCTTCCGGCCGCAGCTGCCCGGTCCTTTGACTCACCGACTAATTCACCCGGTGCGCCGAAAGAAGGCCAGCAAACGCAATAGACAGTCCGCTGCGGGGGACGTGTATGTGGTGGGCGGATACAGGGAGGAAGGATGGGACCCGGCCAACCCGGGGCTGTCCATGCCGTTCGTCCCGCTAGCCGCCCTCCTGTTTCTGTTGCGGGACGTCTTTGAGGGCTACCAACAGCAAGACGATCCGGCGTCCGTCCCCCTGCTCACTCCTCACGCCGGGGGCGGCATAAGCCCGCCACCACTGTGGGTTGTGCTCGGGCAGCCAGCGTTTTCCAGGGCGTGCGCGGCGGTGCACAAGTGCAGCGAATGGGCAATTGTTCTTCTGCTACCGGCAGGCCCAATCCCGGATCCGGATGAGTACTCGGTCCCGGAAGTGGTCCGGATGTCCAACGTGCCGCATGATCCGTACGTCGCCGTCACGTCGTTGCGTGGTGGTGGCGCAGTGGAGCAGGGGTCTGTCGTGGTATACCAGCCTTCCTGCTCCGCAACGGTTTGGGGAGCGGAGTACACCACCGCCCTGGACGCCATAAAGTCAGTCTGCGGATGTGACCTGGCCTGGAGACCACATGAGGTGTATCGACCGAGGGTGGTCCTGTCCCCGGAGCTCACGGCCTCCAGTGCAGCGTCCCTGGGAAAGGTGGTGCAGAGCCCCCACTCCGACGTGGCGTGGCTAGAGCCCCACCGGTACTGCTGGGTGCCGGTGGCGACTAAAGTCACATCGTCTGACGCGTCGCCCCAGGGAGACGACGCCACAAATGTGGCGGTGGCCAGCCACGGAATCCCCACGTGGACGGGTGCCATCTACGGCACGGTACCGGAGGCAGAGATCATTGGCGCAGCGGCGTACTTGTTGCACACGCCCCCGTCAGCGTGCACGGTACACGTGGTGGATGCGTCCGTCATAGCAGCGCATCTTCGTAGAGCGCAGGAGGCCCTGTACCGTGGCATCAAGGGGCCGACGTCACATCTGGTCAATCAGCATGCACTGAGCTGGATAGTGGAGGGGCTGCGGCGGCTGCCGCGCCGAGTTGGGGGGCCGCACCACTGGGTGGTGAGGCAGAGCTCGCACTTGGCGGCGGTCCCGCTCGAGGCACCGGACTCTGCCGCGGCCCGTGCGATGGCCCCGCCAGTCCATCTTGTCCTGCCGAAGGAGCACGCCATCCTCTTGGTACCGGGGAATAATGGTGAGCTCGAACCGCGTGTGCCATCCATGCAAGCCCTTCAGCAGGTCCGGGAGATGGAGTGGCGTTCGCTAGCGGCACGCACCAGGGCGCACACGCCACTGGCTGGCGCCTGCGAGGTGATGTCCCTGGGAGCTGTGCACCACGGCCCAACGCACAGGAATATGCTGCGGGCACGTGACGGTCGCTTGTCCACCATGCAGGTCATGCGACGGTGGAGACAGAAGCTCACGCGTATGGCAATACCAGCCCACCCCTGTATCTTCTGTGGGGGGCTGGAGGAGGACATCGGCCACATGCGCCTACTGTGTGCGCGGGACGAGGAGGTGGCTGGGCTCCTGTGCAGGCGTGTGGAGGAGTTCACGGCTGAGCTACCCCTGACGGACAGGGCGGTGGAGTTCGTGGCGTGGAGGGAGCACGGCTGCAGGTGGGCCGAATCCCTGATGGCGGGTGTCGTCCCCGGGGACCTGAAGCGGCTGTTCGCTGCGGTGCGAGCGGCGTCGTCCCGGGGCCCTGCCAAGGCCAGGCTCTTTGTGGAGGACATGGTCCAGATTGGGGAAGATGTGTATGCCCGCAGGAACCATCGGCTCACCCAGATCATGCAGCTGCCGATGCAAGATCGAAGGAGGGCGGTATACGCGTTCCTGCGCGGTGACACACCCTTCTGCCCGCCGGCAGGGAGGATCCTGCAGCGTCCGCCGTGGAACCCGTTTGCCGGCCTCCCCGGCGACCTGCGGGCAACCTTTCTGAGGGCACCGCTGCACGCACTGCTGGTGTCGCGGTCGTGCATCGAGCATGAAGAGGCCCTGTCCTTGTTCCCTCACTGGATGGCGGCGGTGGCGCAGGCCTTCGACCGGTGGATCGGTTCCTGGGTGGCGCGGGACATCACGGCATTCAGGGAGTGGTCCCGCGTGGTGTCGGCGCAGTCGTGGGCCCAGGTGCGTGGTACCAAGGTGAGAAGCCCTGACGGCCAGAGTGATCCCTGGCTTCAGGTGTACGCCAACCATCCAGCTGTGGGGAACGTCATGGGCTGGCCTCGCGAGGTGCTGCCAGTCCTTCAGCAACCTCTGTGCGGTCTCCCAGTCCTGGCGGTGGCTGTCGTACTTGACGTGGGTACGTTGTGGCTGTATGACCGGCAGCTGCGACGAGCCGTACCGGCGGTCGCGGAGCAGCGGTCCATGGCAGTGTTAGTGGGCTCCAAGCAGCTGGCGCGGGTACAGGGCGACGACGCGCAAGGCCACGTCACGGAGGCCATGTTCTCTCTGCCAGAGGGGGACGACCACGTGGCTGCCGATGCCTGTTACACCCTTGACACCCTGGGCCTCAAGGCGGTCATTGAGGCTCGGGCGGGAGGGCAACGCTTGGTTCTGGCTTCCGCCAGGGGCCCGGAGCAGGATGGGGTTGATGTCATCGGGGAGGTCTTGCGGGACTACGGTTGGGAACTCCTGGCGCATGGCACGCGCAGCCCCAAGGTGGCGCGGTGGCCCCGGCTGCTTGAGAGCCTGCCGGAGATGCCCGACGGACGACCGATACTCCGCCCGGTGTCCACGTGGGAGGAGGCGAAGCGCAGCCTCCTCAGTAGTGCCACAGCACGCACGCTGACAAGGGCTTTGCTCGGGCTCCAGGACGCGTGCTGCGATGTATGGCAGGACCTGTGGTCGCAGTGTTGTGATGGTAGCTGCGTTCCATCGCGGTCTGTGCTTCCGCAGCGATGCCACGGGTGCGGGGAAACGGTGTTTGTTTGGGTTCATCAGTGTGCCTCCGCCCCGCTGTGCGGGACATGTCAGGAGCATGCCGACAGGGGGTGGCCTAAGGCGAGGTGGGCACTGCGGCACTCTGGACGGATGTCCTCAAGTGCCTGGACGACTATCCAGGGTGGCCTGAAGAGCGTCCGAGTGGAAGGGGTACGGTGCCCTGGAGCGCCGTCTGCGGCCCTGCCCCTGATGCTGTGGTGGGCGGCTCTGGAGGGCGACTCACGGATACTCTGATTGTGGCATCGCGCAGGAAATGGTGACGGAGTGGTGGGGGCCGGGGGTGCAGGTTGATGGAGATGGGAATTGTGGGTGCACCAGCTACCGTCCCTACGCTGGACGCAGCGGAGGGAGTGGCGCCTGAGAAGCAGTGCCTACGCGGCCTGACTGTGCGGTACTGGCAGGCGGCGTATGACGGCCAACGCGATGTGACAGGTCGTGCCGGCCTGATGGTGAGCCGTACTGCCCCCGTGCATGAGGGTCGGACAGGGATGCTTCACCCGCCTGCCCCGGGTCGCCGCATACAACACTGAGGTGTCATGGGTCGTCCCGACCAGGGTAATAAGGCCCAAACCCCTGTAGGGTATTCCCATGGCACCGGGGTCTCTACTGGCGGCACGGCTACGGCAGTGTTGGGAGTGGTTGCTCGGGATACACCGGGGGTGCACGGAGTCGTATGGGGGTTACAGCGTTGCGGCGCCCCCTGGGAGTGTTACACGGGGTTGCGGGGTCAGCCTGCAGGCCCCAGGGGCGGCGACGGGGCGAAGATGTGTGCGTGGAAGGTTATGACAGTGGGGTCATCAGGGGGACAGTATGGCGGGCGTCGTGGAGACGGCATGGCAGCCTGGAAGGAGCGCTCACAGGGGGCACGTGGAGTTCCAGGTGGCGGAGTACTGGAGTCTTGGGGGTAAACGCGGCGGTACTGGGATCCGTACGGTGGGGGTACGCGGCGGTACTGGGGAGCCGTACAGTGGGGGAGCAGCGGGGAAGTTCCAGATGACGGTGTACTGACATCGTGGGGGTGTACGCGGCGGTACAGGGGACCGTATGGTGGGGGTACGCGGCGGTACTGGGGTCCGTACGGTGGGGGAACGCGGCGGTACTGGGGAACCGTACAGTGGGGGAGCTCGGTGATGCATGGCGGTACTGGGGTGTCCTCCTGACCCCTCTAACAACTGAGGGGGAGCGCGGGGGCATCCCCTGGCCCCGTTAACAAACTAGAGGGACCGTGCCTGCGGGCATGTACATAGTCTAACCTCTGACCATGGCCTTGTGGTTGCAGTGGTGAGTGTCGTGGCGGCTAGCAGCTGGCGTCGGCGTGGCAACGGCGGTACTGCGCGGCGTCGTAGTGAAGAGTATGCAGTCGCCTCACCACTGTAACGGCTTACCCCTGAGGGGCGCCAGTCTGGTCGGCTAGAGGCGAGGAGGGCAGGGGAGCGGCATGCTGAGTGGTCCGGGGGGTGACGCGCGGGCCAATGCTATAAGTAGGCTCGCCACGTCGTCGGTGGGGGCCGAACCTGCGGCCTGGCCGCTGCTGTGGCGGAAGAGGCGCAACCACGGAAGCTGGCCAATCAGTGCAGGTAAGGGTCAAGGGTAGGCGCCAGGGCATTGTATGTGGGCCAGATGAGGTGCACCTGGTAACCACGGCCCGGGGCGAGCCTCTGGTGGGTACCCCTACAGGGGGTCGATAACCAAGCTACGGCACCCACCAGCCCGAATCCCAGCCAGCGATATTCACGGGTTGCGCCACTCCCGTCGCGAAGCGGCCGGCGTCCCCCCCTGTAGACCCTCAAGATATATTATATGTGGGCATGTGGATACCTCGAAGCAGATTGGGCGCTGGCCCCTGACATGGGGTGCCAGCATGGTATATATCTGGGATGTTGGGGCAGCACAGGGCCACGGGGGCGTGGAATTGGTAACGTGTTTCTGTACTATACTAGGGGACTGGTGCGGTGGGAAGATGGCGTACATAGTGGAGACATGGGGGCGATGAAAGCTGAGGGCCAGGCTAGGCTGGAGCCTCCCAGAAATCCTGGCTATGCACATACGGGCTATTGCGTGCTGGCAGAGGGATACGTGGAGTCAGGGGTGGTGGGCAGTTTCGAGGACGCGGACGGCAATGGATTACGTGGGGTCATGAGTGTTGGGTGTCTCCACAGTGGCGGGGGTACGTGAACGATGGAGGGTCAGCTCTCGCTTTGCCGCATGCGTGCTGCTTTGTTCCTTGGTTGCTGCTTTGCGACGGACAGAGGTGCCCTTGCTTTCTGCTTGTTGCGATGCTGCTGCGCTGCTTTGCCTTGCCCCCTTACCCCCGGCGAACAAACGGGCCAGCGTCCGTCGCCGTTGCTAATGCTAACGCTTTGCAGTTGCCACTGCCCCCAAAGCCTGGTTGCCCGGTATCCCCGGTCCTCTGGGTCCTCCGTCATGCTGTGGGCCACCTCAGGCAGCCCTGGGACCCACGGGATCGAGCGAGGCAGGAACCACCTGTCGGCGCGAGATGCCCGGTAACTCCAGTAGACGGCATGATAAGTGGTTATGACTATGACTATGACTATATATATATATATATATATATATATATATATATATGTAGTAAATATATATATACATATATACATATATATATATATATATATATATATATGCATATATATATATATATATATATATATATATATATATATATTGTTGTTGTTGTTGTGAAGGCACCCAGCACGTGCCGGCGGGAGCAATTGCCAGACACGCTCTCCCTGGGCAGGCCGCAAGGGAGCAGACGGCCGGCGTCACACTGGCCGGGCGTGTGCCGACAACGACCTAGGGGGGGGGGGGGGGCGCCGTGGAGTGGAGGGGGGGGGGTGCGCGTGGGAGAGGGTGGCACCACCTGTGGAAGTCACCCTGGACCCCTCCCCCGTCTCGCGGGGGGAGAGTTACTCGTCCTGTGTGAAGCGACTGTGGTGGGGGTCGAGGGCGGGGCGGTGACCTTTGGGTGGGGAAGGCACGCCCGGGTCCACGGACATTCCGCGCCTTGCCCGAACATCCCGCTGAGGTGGCCGTTCCTTGTGTGCGGCCGTGGCGTGGCCGGGGGCGCTGGCCCGTGCTTCTAGCCTTCTACAGGGGCGAGGGGAGGCCTAGGAGTTGCTGTCTGCCGGCGCCTACCCACCTTTGCTGGAGCTGTGGTCTGGCAGCCTCGTCCCCGGTAGTGGGCGCGCGGGCGCGCATTGGTCATGTGGGAGGGAGGGCACAAGGACGGGAGCACAAGAGCACGAACATGGGTTTACAGTTGCTGGCGTGTCGTGTTCGGTGCAGGTGCTGTCCCCTGGTGCCTGTCCCTGTGCCCTGCCTACGGGAGGCCGCGCGGCACAGCCGGCGGGGGGGTTGAGGCCCGGGCCGGGCGCATGGGTAGCGGCGGGCGGCCGGCTCGGACGCGGCGCCATGCAGGTGCGGGGCCCGTGGCGGTCGCGGGGGGGTGCGGGCGGTCCAGCCGGCGGTCGGCAGTGGCGCTGAGCGCCCCACACAGTAGGGTCGGTGGGCATGCTGGGGGGGGGCCCGTCCTGCAGGCCAAGCTGCGGAGGGCGCATGAGCAAGGGCGTCGGCGTGCCCGGTGCGGGCCTCTCTGCGGGCCGAGGGACCCGCGGTGAGCAGGTAGCGTTGCCTGGGGGCTGAGGCCGGGGCCGGGCGCATGGGTAGCGGCGGGCAACCGAGCGGGTGCGCGGCCCGTGGCGGTCACTGGGAGGCGCGAGCGGCCCAGCCGGCGTTCGGCAGAGGCCCCAAGGGCCCCACACTGTGGGGTCGGAGGGCGTGCCGGGGGCGAGCGCGCCGTGCAGGCCAAGCTGGGGGGGGCGCATGCGCGAGGGTGTCGGCATGCCTGTCGGGGGCCCCCTGCGGGACGTGGGACCTGCGGCTGGCAGGAAGCGCTGCTCGGGGGCCAAGGCCGGGGATGGGCGCTTGGGTAGCGGCGTCCACGGGCACGAGTGCCCGAGGCGAGTGCGTGGCGGTGCGTGCGGGCCGGCTGGTGGCCGCTGGCCTAACTGAGAGTCCCACACGGAGGGGTCGACGGGCGTGCCGCGGGCGTACGCAACGTGCAGGTCGGGCAGCAGCGGGCGCACGTGCAGGGCATCGGCGTGCCCGATGAGGACCTCATTGAGGACCGACTGGTTGGCAGCAAGCAGTATGCGTTGCCCAGGGGAGGTGGTGGCGAGGAGTGGGAGGATGTCCGCGGCCCGCGACGTGGGGGTGAACATGACGTAGGCCGGGTGCGGCCCCCCGAGTGGCGCCAGGGGGGAGCAGGACCACAGGCCGGCGGTATACTGTGAGGCGCCAAGTGGCGTAATTGCGGAGGAGCCAGACTAGGGCGATGCTGTGGCGCAGTGTGTGGGGCCGGGTGCAGGGCGGCGTGGGGACGTGCGGCGGCAGGGGGGGGGGGGGCGGCGACGTGGGAGGGGGCACAGCTTAGGAGTGACGCCAGCGACGTGTGCGTCGTGCTCAGGGTGGAGAGGAGCTCACGGAGGAGTTCCTCCCGGCCGGCGCTGTCCAGCAGAGGGGGGGCGCCGTGGGGGGAGGAGGAGTGCCACATGCCAAGCAGACTGAACCCTAACTGCGTGGGGGTGCCAGGTCGCGGCGCGGAGGTGCTCCGAGAGGTACGGTCGGGAGGGGGGGCGCAGGGGTGGCCCAGGGGATGGCGGAAACGGGGACAGCCCCGGGCAGTAGCATGCCCTGGAAGCCGACCACACAGCGGGCGGCGGTGTCACGAGTGCACACGGGCGGGGCTTTGTAGGGGGAGGTGCAGAGGAAGTGAGGCCAGTGGTTGGTCGGCGATGCGGGGAGGTCGACGAAGGCGGTGTGAGGCGTGGGGCGTCCACAGTCGGGGCAAGCAGAGGAGGTGACGAGTAGGGCGTCGGGGAGGGCGGGGTGTAGCGCCCACGCTGAGGTCGGGCCTGATGAGCGAGTGTACGCTGGGGACGGGGGGGGGGAGGTTTGATGGCAAGTGGGCGGTGTCCCAGAAGGCGGTCCACTTGGCGTCCACGTGCAGGGGAGCGGTGATCCGGAAGGAGGGGTCACGGTGCTGGCGGGGGAAGCAGGCGAGCCAACCGCACACTGTGGGGAGGGCGGAGGCGAGGAGCGAGGGGGGTAGCGACGTGGAGACCTGGGCGGCGTGCAGGAGGTCTCGGAGGGGGCCCGGGGGGAGGTTGGCGGCCGGGGGGAGGCCAAGATGGAAAAGGTCAGCATAGTGTGTGCACACGGGGCAGTGCATGAGGGCCGGGCGCCGCAGCGTGCCGCAGTGAAGGCATATACGGGGGGCGGAGGCCGGTGGTGTAGCGGGTGTGCGGGGGGGGGGGTCCCACGGGCGTGGGATTGGGGACGGGGCTCCGGGCCGGAGAGGAGGTCAGCCCCAGCGCGGTGGGCGTCGAGTGGGCGGGGGAAGTGGGAGGCCAGGAAGGTCGCCCAGGCCAGGGTCGGGAGGTCGGGGGCGCTGGAGGCGGGGAGAGTGTCCGGCAGGGCGAGTCAGTTGTATCTGCGGGCACCTGGGAACATGGCGCCGCGGACTGCCCTGCCTGACGTGGGGGCCGAGGGCGCTGTGCGGCCATGGTGCCGCGGGGAGCGTCGGGGGGAGGAACGGGGGGGTGATTGCTGGCGGCTGCGTATGGCGGGGCGGGGCTGAGGGTCGCCCGGGACGGGCGGCCGATGGGAGGGGGGGGTGTTGAGTGTGGCGGCGGGGGCGTGCCAAGGTTGCCCATTGTCCCCTCTGCCCTGGACCGTAAGGGACCAGCCCTTGTTGTGCTGGATGACGCGCGTGGGCAGCGAGGCGAAGAGGGAGGTGTGCAGGGCGGGGGCGATGG
Source organism: Eutreptiella sp. 'Long Island Sound 2002' (assembly GCA_964036045.1). NCBI lineage: Eukaryota > Euglenozoa > Euglenophyceae > Eutreptiales > Eutreptiaceae > Eutreptiella > Eutreptiella sp. 'Long Island Sound 2002'. The sequence goes on along the minus strand of OZ038382.1, from coordinate 6,729,658 downwards.
AGGCGAGCGCGTGTCCGCGGCGGGCGTCGGCGTCAGTGACGTACACGATGGTCTGCAGGTTGTGGGTGAGGGTGACTGCCATGGAGGGGTGTGGGCCTAGGTGGAGGCCTGAGACGCGGACGATGCCGGTGGTGGCTGGCGAGGAGCCGACGGGGGCGAAGGTGGGGACCGAGGTGGCGGGGGGGCGCCGGTGGCGGAGGGCGCGGGGGCGCCCGGGAGGGGGGGCTGGCCGAGGAGGGGTGGGGCGGAGAGTGGCGTGGGCGGGGCGGCGGCGCCAGGGGCTTGCAGGGAGGGTGCTGGCTGTGCGGAGGAGCCGAGGCGGAACCAGTCCAGGTCCGCTGTGGAGCGGGGGGGGAGGGCAGTTTTGGTGTAGGAGATGAAGTTCTGGAACTGGGCCGGGGTGGATAGACGGCCACACAGCCGTGTGATGGCTGCGCGGAGGGTGTCGGCGGAGGAGACGTGTTGGAGGTCCTGGTAGGCCTCCATGGGGAAGGTGGGGGCGCTGGAGATGGTGAAGGCCGCTGTCAGCCAGAGAGTGTCGGCATGGGCCTGAGCGGCTGTGATGAGGGGCTGGATGGCCTGGAGGGCTGGCAGGGAGGCCGCGGGGGAGGCGGAGACTCCGTACCGTTGGGAGACCAGGGTGAGGAGCTTGGTGAGGTGGAGGCGGAGGGTGGGCTTGTGGAGGTTGGGGCAGGAGTGCCAGGCACCTTTGGCGGCGAGCACCAGGCTGGCGGTGGACGTGGAGACCGAGAGGTGCTGCACGGTCCTGGGGGGCAGGTGGCAGTTCTTGCCCATAGCCACAATGCACATGGCCGTGTGGTGGGCGTCGGCCTCGGGGACGGAGGAGAGGCCGTCGAGTAAGGTCAGCGTGTCCTGGGAGCTTGGGGTGGGGCCGGCCTTGAAGAGTGTCTCCCAGTCTGATGGGGGTGGTGCGGCCGTTTGCGGGGGCTGGGGACGGGGGGAAAGCTGGGACAAGGGTTGCGAAGCGTTGGGGGGTGCGGGAGCGGCGGCGGGGGCGGGGGCTCCGGGCCCCGCAGGGGGGTCTTCTGCCTGCGGGTGAGCGTGGCGGGCGGCTGCGGTGATGGCAGTGGAGATGTTGGGGGTGCCAATTGAACCATCATCCTTCCGATGGTTCAACTCGGTGTACCACCGTTGGGCTGACAGGGGGCAAGGGGCGGGGACACAGACGTGGGGGCTGGCGGGGTCGAAGACGCAGCTGAGGGGGGGGCAGGCCAGCCGGGAGCCGGTCTGCTGGGCCGCCCAGGTCGCTAGCCAGTGGAGCAGGGCGACCGGGGCGACCTTGGGCTTGATGGCCTCCTCGAAGGCGAGGAGGTCCAGGAGGCGGCGGAAGGGGATGGAGGGGGGGAGGTTGGGGGACAAGGGGGAAATGTGGGCGAGGGCGGCCGAGGCGAGAGTGGCCTGGTCGAGGGTGGAGGCACGAGCGCCCCAGTCGATGAGGGCGCTCATGCAGGAGACGTAGGGGAGCCACGAGGCGTCGTGGTGTGTGGTGAGGAGGGAGATCTCGTTCTCGGTGAGCTGCTCGGTGAAGGCGAACAACCAGAGGAGGGGGCTGGCTTCGATGGGGAAGCCGGCGAGGGGGATGGGGAGGACGTCCACATTCGCCGGCATGTGGCGTGCAGAGGCCAGCAGGCGTGGGGGTTGTTGGGAGTCCAGGGCGATGGACAGGAGGGGCCAGGCGTCGGCCGCCGTCAACTGTTCGCGCTGGAGGTCGGGGGACAGAGCTGAGAATGGGTGTGCCATGGTGCCTGTGGGGAGCGGAGCAAGGGAGGGTCCGACACACGGCGTGCCAGGGGGTGGGAGGTCCCTTGACGGCTGTGGGCGACAGTCGTGGTGCGTGATGAGGGTGGGGGGGGGTTGGTCGTGGTGGGCTGTCCAGAGCTGGGCTCTGGGGGTCGGTGGCGTGTGGTGGTGGTGGGTGTGTCCTGCTACCGGTGCCCTACTACGAGGAAGTGATGAGGGTGAAGACTGCTCGGGGACTGAGGCCGGAGAGCCTGGGGCGGGGGAATGGGGCGCTGGCGGTGGGTTATCCCCGGCTGGGATGGCCGGGGTGCCCTGGGGCCCCGTGGGGGCGGAGGCTCCCCACGTCGGCTGGGTGCGAAACCACGGCCTGTTTTTCCGTCACCGAAGTTCTTAGGTTTCGACCCCAGGAACTTACCCGCCGCGGGGACTGTGGGCCGGGACGGCCAAGTGGGATGATCATGAAGAGGAAGTGGGGGGCCAGGATGAGCCTGGCGGTCGGCACCTTCCATCGGCCTGGGGGAGGCCGATGCCCGGGGCTATTACCTCTCCCTTGTGCCCGTGGTGCGGTGGTGGGTGGTGCTGTGGTACCCCCCAACCGGCGTCTGCGCCCGGTGCCGTGGGCACAGACCCCCGTTGGGGGCGGGTATGTAGCGCCCGGTCGCCCCCCCTGCACAACACCCCGCCAGGCGCTGCTAGGCCTCTAGCGCCAGCTGTCGTGGGGGGGGGGCGCTCGGGGCAGTGCCGGGCCCCTCCGCTATCCTCGAACCGCACGCGTGGGCCGCCCCGCCCCAGCCGGGGTGGGGGTCAGGGGGGGGACTGGGGGGGTCAGGGGCCGCGGCAGGTGGAAGGAGGGTGGCGGGGGCTTGAACGGCGCACCGGCGGGCCCCACCACCCTCCAGTCGGGCGTCGCTGCCCATGGGGTTCTGGGGGCCCCACCCAGGGGCCGTTGGCCCCCCCCGTTCGGTTAGTATGAGGAGGGAGAGGCAAAGGCCACTCGCGGCCATGACACATGGTGCATAGGGAGGGAGGTATGACTCATGCTACGCCATGATGCATGCAGTAGGGGGGAGGGGGGGCAAGGCCTGGACCCCCACCGCGTATGGGGGGTCCTCTTGTCAGGCCGGCGGCCGCCCGTCGGCGGCTGCGGCAGCTCACCACGGTGGCGTCGTCAGCCTGAGAGGCGGAGTGGCGGGGAGGGGTGGTGGGGGGACGTCCAGCACGCGGGGGGGGGGGGGCTGAGGGTTGGTGGGTGGGCGCGCGTTTGAGGGGGAGGAGGTGAGGTGCGCTCAGCTGCAGAGCGTCACCGGGCGGCCGATCGGGGCAGAGGAGCGGCCGGGGCTGGCCAAAGTCGGCCGGGGAGCCCGGGGCGCTCGTGGAGTCGGGGGGCCGCGGTCAGCGATGGGGCCCGCACCCCGCTCGGCGGGGACAAATCCCGCCGAGCTTCATCCACGGGGGCAAATCCTGGTGGAGGCGGGGGGAGCGCCTCGCCTTCCCCTCGCGGCCGAACCGGACCGGGACGGGCCCTGCCGGATGAATACTGGGGGGGCGGGCGGGGCTGGGCACCGGGGCACTTGTGCCCGGGTCCCTGGCGGTCGTGGGCCGGCGCGGGGGAGACCGGGCGGGCCCCTGGGTTGCGGCTGGAGGGGGGGGGGGCGTGGACGGGCCGGGCTGGCTCGGGGGCGAACCCCGAGAGGACCTCGGGGGCTGGGCGAGGGCTCCCGAGGGCGGCCGTGTCCTTAGGGGGGGAGGGGGGGTGGCAACCTGCCCGGGGAACGACGGGGGCCCCTCTTGAGCGAGAAGGGGGCCGGGCATGTATATTGCCTGGAGTAGGGCCATGTCTATTCATGGCCGCGCGGCATGGGACTATATCCCCAACCCTCCGCGCCGGAGTCCCTTTGTGGGGGGGTCGTTGGGGGGGGGGGGCGGGGGGTTGGCGGTTGTTGTGTGCATCCACCCATGCGGGGGGGGGGTTGCCGGTGGGAGCCTCGCCCGGCTTGGCCGAAAAATACCCGGTGGCGTCCCCTGGGCTCGTGGGCCCCTTCGAGGAAGAACCCTGGATTCGCCGGGGGGGACTCCGATATATATATATATATATATATATATATATATATATATATATATATATATATATATATATATATATATATATATATATATATATATATATATATATATATATATATATATATATATATATATATATATATATATATATATATATATATATATATATATATATGTATATATATATATATATATATATATATATATATATATCGGGGACATTCATAACATGCCAACGCGGAGCAAATTCGTGTATTTTCAGGGTTTTCTCCATTTTTCGTCCGGAGCACCAAAATTTCGTTTCGTAGGGGGGGGTATGTGTACCGTTTTTGTAAACTGTGAGAGGAGGCCATTTCAGAAATGCATGGGTTGGGGGGGGGGGTAGCTGACGATATTTTTGAGCATCGAGGCCAAACGTTTCGGTGTTTGCACGATTTTTGACCCCAGGTTGCTGCAAAGTCGGCACGCAAACATGCACTGAACATTTCACACTTGCTTATTCCGAATCGTCATTTGCGCTGTCTTTTTCAGGCAGGGCTGGGACCCCATTTGGGCAGACATCACCATGCTTATTGTTAGGAACATATTTTTTCAGCTTTTGCCAATCCTGCAACCTGCGGCTCTTTACCGGTACCCACCCTGAATTCAGAGGCATTGCCCAGAGACCATCTGTTGTGAGGTCAACATTCCGTTGCTTGGTCAGCCTCACCTTGCGCCACTCAATGGACTCGCTGTACCCTGCTTTCATCCAGGCAAAACCTGGGTGAGGGGAAAGGCTGCCCTCATCAGGGGTGGTGCCAAAATTCAACCACTTGATTTTGTGGTCCCAATTCAACACAGGTTTTTTATGCTGGTCCAAATGGTCGGACGACGATGCGTAGGCCCCTGCCAGCCAACGGCTGACGTCCCAGAACTCATTTCTGGTCAGGATGCGCAGTGTTCTGACGAATCGTTGTTTGTTGCGCACCACATGCTGGATTGTTAGACCAGGTGTTGACCACAGCCTTTTTCTGTGGACTCCTCATGGGACTCAGGGGGGTGGCAACGGCCGCGGCTGCTCTGGCTTTGGCCACTAACTCCACAACGATGCGACTGATTGTGAAATAGTGGAGGAACTGGGTCTTACAAATTTGTCGCCGCGACCCACGGTACGGTACAAAATACGTTGTCTGGTGCCCCCTCTTCCTGGTGTACTTCTGGCGACCTGCATGTTTCACATTCTGCTCCAAATCGACGTCGATGCAGGTAGCCAGAAATTCTTGTTGCGAAGCCTTGGTGGGGTGAGTCTTTTCATCCCAAAACTGGGCTGCAAAAGCGGTGGCCTCAGAAGCAGATAGAATCTGGTGCTCCTCGTGGTCACATGCAGGTTGCTGCGAACCACCTGTACGAGGCTTTTTTGCGGGGCTGGGGGTCTTCATGCGACTAACCTGCACCTAGGTAGCACCCCCAGAGCGTGCTCTTTTGCGAGTCAAAGGTTGTTGCGGTGCATCCGGGGATGCAACAGCACGTTGCGTGAATTTGTATGCGGACATGGTGGCTGTCTGTTGACAACAACAGCCAGCAAACAACACAGGCACTGTCTAAAAAAGACGAAAGTCTCAAACATACTGTCAGTACAACATGCGGACCCAGGGTGGTCCAAATAGCCTTCATCAAGGGCTTTCCGAATATACCCCACATACCCCCCCCTTTTGGGACACTCAGCGGGCACAAACGAGGCAACAATCACGGTGATCCCTGAAAACGCTCCGAGTTGGCATATTCCTGCACCTCCCCGAGAGAGAGAGAGAGAGAGAGAGAGAGAGAGAGATATATATATATATATATATATATATATATATATATATATATGTATATATATATATATATATATATATATATATATATATATATATATATATATATATATATATATATATATATATATATATACATATATATATATATATATATATATATATATATATATATATATATATATATATATATATATATATATATATATATATATATATATATATATATATATATATATATATATATATATATATATATATATATATATATATATATATATATATATATATATATATATATATATATATATATATGTGTGTGTGTATATATATACATATATAGAAAGGTTTATAGTGTTTTCAGCACTGTGTTTTTGCTTCTCCTGCTACTTGCTGTAGGTGTAGGGTTTCCTGCTGCTTGTTTTGGAAGATGAAAACCTTGTTTTGCAGAAATAGAGTCAATCCAGGATAACCCAAGCCAGAAGTGTGCAAAGAGGGGAAGATCAGGATCAAAGCATGAAGGGCTGCAGTGTAAACAGTGAAAGATGATTGGATATTCACAGAAACTGCAACTCAGGTCAATTAGGAATGCATATTCACAAAGATAGCTGAAATGCCTTTGGAAAAGAGTTAGAAAACTGCCTCAGGATCACTCTCTCTCCATAGTGCCATCTTAGGAGATGTGCACTCTTTGTTTTGGGTCCCATATGTGCTGAGGTGGCATGGTATGTGGCGATGAGGTCACTGCCATGTCACATGGGATCTTCCTACTTAGCTAGGCTGACCAGGAATTGAACCCAGGACCTCTCAAAAAGAGGTGCCTAGCCCCCTAGGGTGCATACCACTAGGGCAGATAAGTATTCATGGAAAAACATAGATAAATTCATAGGCTCTGCCTTGGGTATGTCAGTTCTCAGTTAACTCAGGAAAAGATGTTTTACTTCACATTGAAAGGGGATTAAGGGGTCCACTCCATATCCTGATTGGGTGTTTGGTTCCATAGGTCAAAATGTGTTATCACCAGTTTCGGTGGGACCAATACTAAGATAAAAATGCATGGATGCTCAGTGCATCTCTAATACAACTAGAGTATGCCTCAAAGCAATGGAAAAGCACTTTTTCTTACTCCCCCCTTGTGCTGTGGTGGCCACCACTGTCGCATTTTAGGAAAAAGGGAAGTTTTCTTGGCCTTTCCTTGGTTTCCACATCTACTTTAAAATACCTACAGTTTTCTCACACTGAAAAATGGGCGCTCACCATGGCTGGCGCTCTTTTGCTGCTCTGTTTGTAACATATCCTACAGAAGACTCAGCGCTCATGGCGCTGCCGGGGCTCCTGTGGCTTGGTTGGGTTAGTATGGGAGCATGCCAAACATGTGCATATGCATCCCTCCCTCCAAGACGCAGCGTCGACACAAACCCAACGCAAGACACAATATACACATCCGCATGGGTTCTCGTAAACCTGCTGGCGACCTGTGACCTGTCTTAGGGCGATAGGAGTCTCGAAAAAATTAAATTGCCCCTTGGTGGGGTCTTGGGTTCTGCTCAGTCTCCCCAGGCACCTGCGTTTCGGCCCGAACACGGCCTACTCAGCGAGCCTGCGCGTGGGTATCTGCAGAGGCAGGAATGGGAGAATTATGGACGAATCCACGCAAAAACGAAGCGGCGACACCAAAATCCCTCAAATGACGGCGTAGAATTTTTCTGAAACGACACACCTGGGCAGAATCCAATTGTGCATCAGAAGCACATTTTTATAGAAATTATAGTCATCTCTGGATTTTTTTAATCCAGAAATTCATACGCATAAAATGGCGGGGCGCAGGAGCGGCTCCTAGCGAAGCGCCGGAAAATAGAGAAATAATGGAATTATAAACGTATGTCTCACGTAGTCTTGAAAATGACGAGACACACATTAATAAATAAACATACAGATTCCACCCACACTAATAGAAGATTCGAAAATTCAAGAATTCGACAATCAACGAAAAAGACTTCAATGAATCAGGTAGAAACTACAGGTATGCTCGTCTCGTATGCCGCATACACATTGCTCGTCTCGTGTCTCCGTGAAGGAGCCTTGTAGCAGCGCTAACAAAGATAGAACGCGATAGAGGGATTGATTAGAAAGATTGCAGATGATTAGCGGTCAGATCAGGGTGATTAGACATACACACAAGTGCATAGCAACGTTCTTCGCGTGCGCCCCACTTGCTCTCTCTCTCCAGCGGTAGGTAAGGTGAGTAAGCCCAGGCGGGGCCGACCCCTGGTAGAGTTCGTGATTGACGCTCAGATGGGCAGGATTGCCCGCGGTACTGTTGCATACTCGCGCATTCACACACGCATTAAAGGGTAGGCCACGCGAAGTGCGCACGGTAAACCTTGTCTAGGCTAGCCAGGGGCTCCTCGGTACGTTCTTTAAGAGAACCTGAGGAGTCCCTTAACGCTTGCTTGCTTGACAAGGGTAGCTGGTCCTCCAGCGTGTTTGCGGACAGTGTATTATAGGTCACACTGAGAAGGGTATAATACCTGGAGTGTGGCTTGGTTCCTCCGCCGCAAACGCCCTTTCATTTGCCTTTGTTTTACAGGTGGGCAGGTAGGGTGATTGGTGCAGCAGCAATTTCTTTATGCCCTGCTAAACAAGGGCGCAGATCACACAAACAAGTAACTCCCCTCCAGTCCGACTCCATCGACATCTGCGCCGTGCACGCAAGAGCACCTCTGCCCTCCAAGCCCTAGCAGGGGAAACGCGTTGTGGCGTCCCCTGTTAGGCCACAGTTGCTTAGCAGCTCTGTGTTCTCTTGTCATTTCACAGGAGGGTCGCTAGGACCGACGACACCTTTGCCTTCGCAACGCCCAATAGAGTGTGCGTGTAGGAGTGGTAGTCCTGTGTGGGGGCTAGAGCCAGTTGCCCAGTGCTCGCCCACCAGGATGGTGCCACTGTAGGGTGTGTAGGACTTGTACTGCGTGTGTCACTGTCCCACCCGTTTCCTGCAATTGTAGCAGGGTTGGTGGGCTGTGGCAGTGGTTAGGTCAGTGTTTTGGCCACATAGCAAAACGGCGTCTTCATGCCTGCATAGCTTTTGGCCACCCCTCCCTGTAGTAGACAGATAGGTAGGGAAAACAATACCTGAATTAGCACGCTGGGTATTCCCCCAAGGTTTTGCGCCAGCACAGAAATTGGGCGCATAGGGGAGGGGAGACCTGGGGCGTACCCCGTGGCATCAATAAGCCAACCCTCCAGGTTCAGCAAGGGCGCAGACTTGGGTATAATTAGGACACCACTTCTGCGGCTTGCTCTGAGGACCTTAGGAATAGCACACTCACACATACGCTTTGGCAGGTAAGGGTAAGGTTCAGTCCCTGGCTTTAGTCTTGGAGGCAAGCGTCTCAGCGAGCCTCAGCAACTCACCAAGGTTGTTCTGGGACAAGTAGTCAACCAGAACTGAGCTTAGGCGTCCCTCAGGTAGAACAAATGCAGAGAAGGGCTCCCAGGTGGCCTCTTCGACTCCAAACCCTTCCCAGAGGGTGAGGAAGCGCCAACCCTGGCGATAGCGGTGGCGCAGGACAGACTTCACCAGGTAGAAGCCCTCCTTAGCCATCTCCTCGGCGTTCATGTCGGGGAGTTCACCTTCAACTTCCATGGGGCTGGCAGCCCCTTGTAGGTCCAGAGCGGCGATTTCCTCGTCGTTCAGCTCCCACTCCTCCCCACAGAGGTCTTCAGGATCATAGTAGCGCTTCAGGTGTTGAGCAGCGCACACCAGGGTCCCCCCTAGACGGGGAGAACACCGCACGGTGATACGGTGTCCATCCACTGATAGGATCTTTTACGGCCCGAAGTATGGGTCATCGCTGGTAGAGCGTGGCCAGGCGGGTAGTCGACTGTGGTGCACCAGCACCCAGTCCCCCTCTTGGTAGGTGGCCGGTACTCGGTGCTTGTTCTTCTTGTTCCACTGACGCTCCCTCACTCTCTGGAGCATAGCCTTGGCCTTGTCCACCTTCGCTTGCTGCTCTTGGACCCATTCACCCAAAGAAGAATGGGTGTCCCCTGGATAGGGGGCATGTACGAACCACGCCGGGCGCCCTAGGAAGAGCTCATGGGGCGAGTAGCCAGTAGCAGAACTCTCTTGGGAGTTCATCATCAAGGATATGACGGGGAGTAGTCTCACCCAGTCTCTGGTGCGTTCAGATTTGCACCATATCCTGACATTCTCCTTCAGGACACGGATCTGTCGCTCACATAGGGGGTTGCTCGTGTGAGAGTAGGGAATCCCCGTAGACACCTGGACATTGAGGGATCTCAGGAACCTCTTGTACCAGCCAGTATCTGAGCGTACTCGTACGTCCTCATTGGAGTTGATCTCCTTGGCCGCCCCATAGACACAAAACCACTCCTCCAGGAGTATCTTGATAGTCTCCTCCCCGGTAATGTGCTTGGTACATGGAAACACCCTGGTAAACCTGGTCAACCCACAGGTTACCACGAGGGCGAAGTCATAGCCCCCGAACTTCGGCATCTCCGTGTAGTCCACGTATAGAACACTGTTAGCACAGTGAGGGATGCGCAGGGTCGAGTAGAGACCTCTGTCCCTGATGTCCCCTGGTTTACAGGACCTGCACGGGCACTTGTCCACGATAGGCTGGAGGGTTTTCCGCAGTTGGTCGTCAGTCCACGTAGTGTGGAACCACTGCTTGAACAGCCTCAGGGTACGGTCAGCACCCACATGACCACTGGACTCATGGGTCCACTTCAGCAGCGCTGGGACTCGGTCACTAGGCACCACGATGCGGTCCTCGTGCCAGAGGTAGCTCTTGTCCCTCTTCCACTGGTCTTGGTTGACCAGGAGGGGTTCAAGGCGTTTCTCCAGGCGCTTGTAGATATCCCAGAACTCTTTCAGGTACTCCGATTGTTGGAGTCCATCCAGGGGGCGTATCATGGTCATGTTCAGGTCCAGGTGTACGTCCATACGGCTGAAAGCCTCCTTAGCCAGCGCTTCAGACCGGGCACCAATCAGGGCGTCGAAGTTGTTGCGGCTGATATGGTCGGCACATTCGTTCTTCACTCCCTGGATATGGTGTACCGTCAGCCGTAGTTGACTGAGGTAGGTCCACCAGCGTCGTAGCTTGGCCTCCTCAGGTGGGGGACCCTTCTGGAAACTGCGGGCCGGTTCTTGGTCGCACAGCCAGACCACAGGGTTACTCCCCAACAGTCGTGCTTGTGAGGATAGCACCAGCATACCGGCGAGCAATTCCTGCTCATAGGTGGAGTAGTTCCCCCTGGCCTGGTTCCACTTCCAGTTCCAGTGGCCCAGAGGTACTAGGACCCACTTGTTGTCAGGGTAGCTGTGCTTGAGGGTTCCATCTCGGTTGAGATCTTCCGTCCCCCATTGGGAAATGGCCGAGTCGAACTCCTCCTTCTCTAGTGCTTGCAATTGGAACAACGTTCCACCACCGCCCACATTGCTGGCGTCGGTCACCAGGATAATCTCCCCTTGTGCTCTAGGCACGCCCAAGCATTTAGCGTTGGCTACCTTGTCTTTGAGCTCGTCAAACGCTTGTTGCTCTTGTGGGCCCCAGCGCCAGGTAGTACTCTTCTTGATCAAGTCCATCAGTACGGCGCTGGTATAGGTGAAGTTTTTGATGTGGCGGCGATAGAAGTTGCACGCCCCAATGAAACTGCGTACATCATGAAGTCCTTTCTTGGGGTCTTCGTGTCGTACCTTGGCATCCATCAGGGGTTTGGCCTTAGAGGCCGCTGGGGTCCACCACCCATAGCCAACGTCAAACCCCAAGTACTGCATGGTCTCCCGCATGAACTCACACTTCTCCAGCTTGAGTCGAGTGTGGTTCTCCTGGCAGACCGCAAAGAACTCACCCAAGAGGATTAGGTGATCCTCCTGGGTATTGGTATCGAGGCATACATCGTCGATATGAGCCTCCATCTGGGCACCACGGGATATGAGCTCCTGCACCTTAGGTCTCCTTCGTAGGATGGACAAGATCTTGTTCATCAGCTCTTGGAATAGAGCGGGTGCGTTAGCCACGCCAAACGGCATGACCTTCCACTTGAACACCCTCCCCTGAGGGGTGATGAAGGCCAGTAGTTCCTGTGCGTTGGGCGTCAGGTCCACTTGCCAGAATCCGCTTCGCTTGTCCATCTTGGTCTTGTAGCGGCAGGAGGCTATCTTCTCCAGGGTAGACTCCATATTGGGAATGGACCCTGAGTGGTTCAGCGTCTTCTTGTTCAGCTCTCCGTAGTCCACTACCAGCCGTTTGGCTGTAGACCCAGGTTTAGCCACCAGGAAACAGGGGCTGCAGTGTAGGGGGTAGTCCCCGTCCTTGTACTCCAGGACTAGGCCTGCGTCGATACATTCTTGTATCTGTCGCTCGATCTCGTCGGCCTGCTCTTTAGGAGCTGGATAGGGTCTCCTCCGGATCTTGTGACCCACGAACTCGGGTTTCAGCTTGAGGTCCATCTGTACCAGCTTGTCACATGAGGCTGGAGGGGGTAGTTCTCCGAAAACCTCCAGATAGGTCCTTATAAGCTTCTGTACCCGCGGGTCCAATACCTTGATCTTGTCCTCCATGTCCTCGTCAGAGTGTAAGTTGCTTGACCCCTGAATAGACGTCGGGAGGTGGTCCTCCACCGACTCTTCGCCCGTGGTAGTATCCTTCAGCCCTTGGTAGGCATATAGAAGGTCTTGTTCGACCATCTCCGATGGACGATGGCAATATAGGCACGCTCGAGGGGGTTCACATACACATTCCTCTGAGACGTCGTCCTCCTCTGGGGTCCTCACATGGGCGCCCCACACGCTCTTCATGAGCTTAAGATCTACCTCCCTTTGCCAGGTGGTGATCTTCTGTTCGAGGTCCTCCTTCAATTGGGATAGGTCTCCCATACGTCCTTGCTTCAGTGGCCATGAGCTGCGGGTAGGCTTCGCGTAGCATAGCTTTTTCGCCGCCAACTTCCTCTTGGAATCCACAAACTCCCTGAGCCTGGATTGAGGGTCCAGCTCCTCGTCCACGGGGTCTTCCACCCTCATGGAGAGTAGGGGTTTTAGTGGGGCAACGTACTCGGCGTTCTCCACTTCCTCCACACAGGTCTGCACGAAGAAGGCGTAGTGCTCAGTTTCGTCATCTGAGTGGATAGAGCTAGGTAGCTCAGATAGTCCACACTCAGAGACTCCATCAGGAACAGGTACATGACAGGGAGAGCTGGGGGCGTTGGTGTCAGTCACGACGTACTCATCTCCTCCGGGTGTAGTCTCAACAGCATCTTGAGGTCGTAGGCGATCCTTCAAATCACCCAAGGCGAGTCCATCGCTTTCTCGTTGTATAGCCTGGACCAGGGTCGGGTCCAGGTCCTCCCAGGGGATGGTGGTAAGACTTCCGTCCACCACGCTGAGCATACTCCCCCATCCGGGTTTCCCAATAGGCGTCTTACGCCCCAGAGGCACGTAGATGGCCTCATCAGGCAAACGAACAGAGCTGATAGTCAGCCTGTCCAGGAGGTTTCGCCAGTACTTGTTGCCCCCATGGGCTCCCCAATCGGGGGAGCACAGGACCATACGGGAACGTTCCAAGGCCACCTTGGTCAGCACCTTCCCCAGTTCACTGAATCTGGGGTTCCCGTAGGCCATCCCGAAAGAGGGCCAGTAAAATTTGTAGCTGCAGTTCTTCCCCCTGCTGCAGTAAAGGCCCAGTACATGTTGCTTGTCGCTGGCGAACAACTCCACACTTAGGTCTTCTCGAGAGTAACCCAACTCCTTCAGACCTTGGTCTAGGACTTCCCCCAATAGTTGATAGTCCTCAGTTTTGGAGGCCGCCATCATGTTCGAGGGCTCCTCCTTCGATAGTCTCAGGTAACTCGAGGTATGTTCCGACTGCTCCAGTGGCACAGACTCTCTGCCACTGCCGTGGTCCACGTAGAGGAGGTAGGGCGCTTACAGCGTCAGGGATTGTATCTGGGAGTGCTGTACGAAGAAGTCAGTACCCAGTACAAAGTCGAAGGCCTCAGTGTCCATCACATAGAACCGATGGGCGATAGTCCGAGAGCCCATAGGTACCTCCACTTCACAGTCCCCGCAGCTGTGCACCACATGTCCATCCCCCATACGTATAGCAGCGGTGGTCATGGTATTTTTCAGGCTCCCACAAGGTAAAGTTTTCTTGGCCACTATAGATATTGTGGCGCCAGTATCCAGTACCCCAAGGTATTCACGTCCCCCTAGTCGGATACGTACCCAAAACACCAGGCCTTGGGTGCCACCAGAGCGTCCCCGTCAGAACTCCGCGGGACAGGTCACCTCGAACCTCTTGTTCCGCAATTTGCGGGCCATCCTCATGAAACGGCTCCTCTTCTTAGCGTTGCCGTCATCACAACCTTCATGCTCACGCTTGGCTCCTTGTTCTTGCTGGGCCTGCGTCTGTGAGTGTGTGGTAGGACCAGACTGCCCTGCAGAGGGCTCGGAGTTCCCGCCTGGATTAGGGTCGGGGTTGCCTCCGTTCTTGTCCTTGTTCTTGTTGTCGGGCTGGCGGTTAGCGCCTCCTCCTCGTCCACCTTGACCCTTGTCTTGACCACCTTGACCACGTCCTTTCGACTTGCCCTTGCCGGAGTCGTTGCCTTTGGCCTTGCTCCCACCTTTGCCTGAGCCTTTGCCAGGATCTTCCCCTTTAAGCTTCGCCGATAGGCGTTGCTTATGGTAGCACTCATCCTCGTAGTGCTTCCGCTTACCGCAGAATGCACACGTGATGGTGCAGCGGTAATGATCCGGCAGCTTCGCTTTGGCGCCGGTGTTCTTCTCCTGCTGCTTCCCCTGGACGACCAAGCAGTCTCGCTGCTCGCAGTCCGAGGCGTGCTGCAGGTGGCCCTGCTCGTCTCTGGCATCACACCAGAATAGCTCCTTCACGTTCTCCATGGTACGGGCGTTGGCGTGTTTGGGGGTAGTCCCCTGCCCAGGTCGGGACCCTTGGTACCCTTTGCCTCCAGAACCTCCACCACCAGGACGGTAGTTGTTCAGGTGCTGGTCGCTCTCCTTCTCCAGCGCCATCTCCAGGAGCAGCACGCATAGATCCTCGTAGTGGAGGGATCTAGCCTTGCGCTCAGCCGTCAAACGGCACTCGTCCCGTAGCTCTCGAGGGAGCTTGGCCACCAACCAGAATAGCAGGTCGTCGCTGCTGTAGGAGCCGGGCGTCAGTCGTCCAGCCCAGTGATCCAGATCAGCCAACAGCTCAGATAGCCTGCCAGGCTTGGGGTTGTTGGGCAGCACGGGTAGGTTCTGGATCTCGACCCTGATGGACAGGTTGGTTTCGTAGGTTGGGTACTGCCTCTCCAGGGCAACCAACACATCGGCAAAGGTGGCAGAGTTAGTCACGATCTGCCTGACCTGCTTCTCCAGGTACTTGGTCTTGCAGCACTGCAGGAGCAGATCGCACTTCACTCGCCCACTCGCTTGGGTTTGGCCGGTCAGTCGTAGGAACCGGCCAAAGTTCTCAGCGAACTCGCTGAGGTCCTTGCCTGTGAACTCAGGCAGGTTCACCACTATCTTGGAGGTGGCAATAGCCTTCGCCTCCTGAGCTCGGCGTCCTTCAGGGCGTCGGGTCTTCTTCTTCTTCTTCTTCTTCTTCTTACCCTTGGGGTCCTCGGGGTCCTCAGGGTCATCGTCATCTGAGGGCGAAGAAGAATCCATCGACGGCGGCTCGTCATCGGAGGGGTCTCCGCCAAGATCACTAGAGCCATAAGGCTCTACGTCCACCATAGCCCTCAAGGCTGTTAGCCCCAGCTGGTCCAGCTCGGCCCTCGTCGAGTTCGTCACGTGACTGTAGGGCGGCTGGGCCGTTCTCGGCACGAAGGGACTTCTCGGAATAGCTGCAGGCGTCGGCATCGGTCTGCTCCTCAGGCTCCCCAGGGTATTTGTCAACCCTGCCGTCAGGTGGTTAGCCTGTACTCGGTGGGGTGACATTCCCACCGAGATAGGTGACGGTTGGGGCGGGATCATCAGGGGCTCCAGCTTCTCACGGATCTCTTGTGTGAGGTCGCCCACGATTTTTGAAGTGGCTCCTCGGAGCACCTCGTTGATCTCCGACCGCGTCAGGGACCTGTTGGAGGATCTCCCTGATCCTCTACTCCTGCCTCCAAGAGACTCTGGTCCTCTCCTCAACCCACTCAAGGGTGCATACCCAGGTGCATACCCAGGAGCATACCCAGGAACATCCACATAGGTTCCAGTAGCGTGTAGTGGATGGGGATAGTCAGCCGCATACCATCGCGGCGCAGAGCTGGAAGCCACCGGCTCACTGGCAGTAGTTGCCTCATGGAGCGCAGTGGTAGGTGGGCCCATACCATAGGCGGGGTAGTGAGGCATGCCAGTAAAGCCTGTGCCCTCTGCCATAGGCGGGTTGGTTGTGGAAGTGGCTGTTGCAGCGGCTGGGAGTGTGGTGGTTAAAGGAGAGGGTGATGTGTGGAGGCCAGAAGCGCTTGGTGCGCCTTCGAAGGTAGGGACATTCGCCAGGTCTTGCGCTTGCTCCTCTTCTTCGTCTGCTCCTTCTCCAGCATCCTTCTCGCTCTGGTTCTCTCTCTTCCTCTTCACAGGCTGAGGCTGAGAGACCACTTCTTCGACAGACAGGGCCCCGAAGGCCGTCTGAAGCCCATCCAGGGAGTCCTCAGCCGCATCCACTGGCCCATGTAAGGGCTCCGCCGAAGGTACAGCGCCCGGCGCTGGCCTTGCCGGTGCCTCAGGCGCTGGCGCTGTCTTCACGTCGGCGTCCTCCTTTCTTGGATCCACCTTCTTTCACCCTTCAGCTTATATTTGCCCGTACTCGGCGCACTGGATGTAGGGCACGGGGTTGCTGCCGGTGCGCAGAGACAGGCTGCCTCTTGCTACCAGAAAAGTTTATAGTGTTTTCAGCACTGTGTTTTTGCTTCTCTTGCTGCTTGCTGTAGGTGTAGGGTTTCCTGCTGCTTGTTTTGGAAGATGAAAACCTTTGTTTTGCAGAAATAGAGTCAATCCAGGATAACCCAAGCCAGAAGTGTGCAAAGAGGAGAAGATCAGGATCAACGCATGAAGGGCTGCAGTGTAAACAGTGAAAGATGATTGGATATTCACAGAAACTGCAACTCAGGTCAATTAGGAATGCATATTCACAAAGATAGCTGAAATGTTTTTGGAAAAGAGTTAGAAAAATGCCTCAGGATCACTCTCTCTCCGTAGTGCCATCTTAGGAGAGGTGCACTCTTTGTTTTGGGTCCCATATGTGCTGAGGTGGCATGGTATGTGGCGATGAGGTCACTGCCATGTCACATGGGATCTTCTTACTTAGCTAGGCTGACCAGGAATTGAACCCAGGACCTCTCAAAAAGAGGTGCCTAGCCCCCTAGGGTGCATACCACTAGGGCAGATAAGTATTCATGGAAAAACATAGATAAATTCATAGGCTCTGCCTTGGGTATGTCAGTTCTCAGTTAACTCAGGAAAAGATGTTTTACTTCACATTGAAAGGGGATTAAGGGGTCCACTCCATATCCTGATTGGGTGTTTGGTTCCATAGGTCAAAATGTGTTATCACCAGTTTTGGTGGGACCAATACTAAGATAAAAATGCATGGATGCTCAGTGCAGCTCTAATACAACTAGAGTATGCCTCAAAGCAATGGAAAAGCACTTTTTCTTACTTATATATATATATATATATATATATATATATATATATATGTATATATATATATATATATATATATATATATATATATATATATATATATATATATATATATATATATATATATATATATATATATATATATATATATATATATATATATATATATATATATATATATATATATATATATATATATATATATATATATATATATATATATATATATATATATATATATATATATATATATATATATATATATATATATATATATATATATATATATATATATATATATATCCTCTAATCTACACCCCTCTCCCAACTCTAGGTGGCTCCACCACACGGCTCTAAGGTACGTGCGAAGGGCACAAAGTGGTGCAAACATGTGGTGGAAGGGGCTAAACGCAATCAAAACGGGCTCAAAACCGGCCAAAAACACTTGTTTGAGCATCCCAAATGGTCCGGGATCACTTTTGGAAAAAAGCGTTTCTGACCCATTTTTGACCCATTTTTGGTCCCAAAACAGCCCATTTTCAAGGCATTTTGGGATTTTCCATGGCCCAAAACGTGCCAACACGGGCTCAAAACGGCCTAAAAACACTTGTTTGAGCATCCCAAGTGGTGTAGGAACAACTTTGGAAAAATCATTTTTTTCGTCCCGGGGACCCTGGTGGACCCACCGTTGGCCCCCACTGTGTGTGGGCTAGCCGGCCCTCCGGCTGCACCAAGTGACCACTGGTACGGGGTTCTACGTGTCTCGTTGGGCCATTCTGAGGCTTGGAAACCATAAAGAGTGGGGGGTTGCGGGTGGACTAGGTGCCCTCGGAATTCGTTTTTGAGCCACGTAGCCCAAGATAAGGCCCGTTCTTGGTTTCGGGGTGCTGGCGCACGTTGCGCAGTATTTGGGGTTTCTTGGCGCCTTTTTGGGCCCTTTCTCGGACATTACTTGGAGTTAGAGGGCACCAAAGGTCCCTGGGTCACGAGAAAGTCAGGCGGCACGTGCAGTGTAGCAGCCGTTTGCCTTCGTTTGGCTGTTTTGAACCCTTACTAGGGCTGTTTTGGGCGAAAAATGGCTGTTTTTGGCCCAAAAAATGCGCAGATTTGGGAGGGCACCTCCCGACTTGGCGCCACCGCCCCAGGCGGCCACCGGTGAGTTTTTGGCTCAAAGCTTGGATTTGTCAAGGGCACCACCTAGGCTTTGAGATGGCTAAGATAGGGTCAGGCCCGAGGCGTTGGAAAGGTGCAACGGCCAAAACAGCATGGTGACGTGCTTGTTGCTTGTTGTTGCTTGTTGTTAGCTAAATTTAAGGGGAGAGGGGTGTAGTAATATATACACGACCAAACCCCACCCCCAGACCGCAGCAGTCCCTCACCTGCGGGTACCACGCCATCCACAGGGTCCCCAACCGCGCGGGTCTTAGCCCAAAGCTAGCATACCCCCTTCCCACCACTGACCAAGAGGTCCACCAGATACGCAAGCTCGTCTGCGAAATCCTTGCCGCGGCAGCAGAAGACGGCAAGCTTCTCCTCCAAACCGCCCGGCCTACAACTGCTCACGCAAGCGCGCCGCGGCAAGCGGACACATACACCGACACAGCACACCCCACGCACAATCCCCGTTCATGCCCCTCCCCTCTCGCTGCTCAACCGGAGACCCACACACGCCCACCATCGCGCGCACCCCCGGGCCCCGCGACACGGGCCTCCCCCACCCGCCCGAACACCAGCACACGCCCGCCACACACCCACCCGCCGGACACCCTTCACCGCCCCCCACACTCGACAACCCACACACACCCGCCGAGGGGAGCCCCGCGCCCCGCGGCACGCCCACCCCACCCAGTGGCCCGCCCACGCCCCCCGCACACACCCCAGAGGACCCAGGCCCACCCCCCCCGGCCCCTGAATGCAGCCCACGCGAACTGTTCCCCCCCGCGGACGCGAACCCACACGACCTCGCACATTGCAGGACCCGGGCCCAGCCGAGCCCAGAAGGAGAAGGCCACAGCCCCGCGCCTCCCTCCCCCGCCGCTGCCGACCAGATCGGCCCGCCGGGCCGCCAGGTCACGACCGGGCCCCCCCAGCTGCCCGCCCCCAACCTACAGCCCGAGGACATGCCCTCCATCCTCCCCGCCGTGGCCGCAGCAGAAGCCGCCGCCCACAAGCCCGCCCGCATCACAGCCCAACCCGCGTCCACCACCTCCTCCTCATTCTCAGCCTCGTCCATCTCCTCCACCTCATCCTCTGACCCCCCCCTCCCCGCCGCCCTCATCCTCAAGGCCACGGCAAAAGCCAAGGCCGGGGCCGCACACACCAACCCCCCAACCCCCACACAGGCGACTCGGGCACCCCGGCAACGCACCGGGACGACCCCCGACCCGACATCGGCGCCCTCACACCTCTGGACAGAGGTACTCCTCAACCTGGAACCGGACCCCAACCCCAAACCCGACCCCAAACCCAAGCCGGCGCCCACGCGAGCACACACAACACCACAAACGCAACGACACAAACCCACCCGACACCACCCCCGCCCGGACCCTCGCCCAAGCCAGGACCCCCCACCCGCCGCAACCCGCGCCCCCCTCCCGCCGGCACCCACCACCACCGCAGAGGCGGCCAACCAGCACGACCCCGTCCAAGCCCTGGTCCGCATCCCCGTCACCAAGCGCCCCGTCATCCATCCCCCACAAACCACCACCACCGCCGGCCAAACCGACCCAGGGACGTGGGACCCCTCGACCACCGACACCGTCAAGCCCGGGCCCCAACCCGCCCCCCCTGCCCACCACATAGTGCAGCCCCGGGGACTGCCCGCGATGCCCAACCCCCCAGCCCCACAAGGGGGACCGGAAAACCCACAAGGGGTCCATGGGCCATACCCGCAACACCAACCCCACCACTACCCACACCACCACCACCAGCGGCCCCACCACCACCACTACCAACACCACCCCCACCACTACCACTGCCCACCGCCCTACCCCACCGGGCCACAACCCCCCGTGCACGAACAGCACCAGCGGATGGGATGGCAGCCACCGAGCGCTCCACCCGCATACCCCACCTACCGCCAGGGGCCACCCCCCCCGTACCAGCCACCACCTCCGTACCAGGAACCGTATCCGTACCCCCCTGGCCACCACGTCCACGCCGAAGGGGCCCCCCGGGCCCAACCCCGCCAAGGACAGTCACTCGACCCATACCACCAGCCGCTACCGCCACCACACCCCTACGTGGCGGATCCATGGACGACGGGGGACCCCCCCCCCCCCCCAGTACCAGGCGGCACCGCGCGGGGCCCCCCAGGGGCCGCCGACGCCTCCGGACTGGCCTGACTCGAGCGATGAGGCCCGGTCCCGCAAACGGCGGCGCTCCCGCTCCCCCCCCCGCACAGCACACTCGCCCACGGCGCCCACACTCCCACCGCGCCTCAACCACCCACTCGCGCCGCTCCCGCTCCCCCAGGTGCCACCGAGACCCCCCGGGACCCCGCTCCCGTCGCTCCCGCTCCCCCGAGCACCACCACGAGCGCCACCGCCGCCCCATGTCCGCCTCCCCCTCCCCCCACCGGCCAAACAAGACCCCCACCCCCAGCCCCCGCCACCACCACCCCAAGCCCCCGCCACCACCACTCCCGCTCCCCCGGACGCCACCGAGCGCGCCACCGCCGCCCCATGTCCACCCCCCCCTCCTGATCCCCCCTCCGCCCGTACCCGTCCTCCACCCCCAGCCCCCGCCACCGCCGCTCCCGCTCCCCCAGGCACCGCCACCCCCGCCACCACCGCAGGTCCACGTCCTCCCCCCGCCGCTCCAGGACCACTGGCACGGACCCCTCCCCCCCCCGGGCCCCCGCCCACCTCGCCTGGTGGTCTCCCCCCGCTCTGCAGGAGCTCCGCCGCTGGGTGAAGTGGGCCGGAGGAGCGGGAAGGCACAAAGGGGTGCACATGGTGCATACCTTCGAGGAGGTGCGCACTCGCACCCCCGCAAACCCCAACGAGGCCGCCCCGGAGGCCATCATGCCGCAAGCGGCATGGGAGGCCCTCCTCCGCGATGCGGTCCAGGGCCTCCGCCCCCCCTACACACCCCAAGCCCTCCGCCAGTGGCTCCAGGCCACCCACCCCCAGGCCTGGGCCGCCGGCGCCCCCTCCCAACCCCGCCCCTCCCGCCACCACCACACCAGGAAGGTGCAGGACAAGGGCAAGGGAAGGGCAAGGGGCACCAAGGAGCACTCAGGCAAGAGGCCACGGAGGGGTCCCAAGTGAGGGCAGGCACTCGCAGGGACAGGACGCCGGAAGCGACACCACATGGGGGCAGCAAACCACCCAAGAACCAGGAAGGGGCGGGAGCGGGGACCAAGACACGGAGGGAAAGGGCACCACGGCAGGCACCACGACCCACACCCAGGAAGGGCACACCACGACAGGGGGACCAGCGCCGCCCCACCCCCACCAAACACCCCAACACACACCACCGAAGCAAACATCGGACGCCGTGCGGATCACACCAGCGCACGCCCAACGGCCACCGGAAACCACACGGAGAATGGAGGGCACACCTACACGGGGAGAACGGGCCACACCCACAGAGGAAGCCGCAGGGAACGCCGCCGCACGGCGCACCACCACGCCCTCACCGCCAGGCGACGACCCCGGCCACCACAAGGGCCACCTCACAGGCACCGGAAGAGGACGAAGGCACGGCCGCGGCACCCAGGACTAGGGACCGAAACCCCCAGAGGACACGGGACCAAGGCACAGGCCCCCAGGTAGGGCAACCCCACGGACCGTCACGCGAACGACCTACCCGACCCACCAGCCCGAGCGGCACGCCCAAGCCCCCACAGCACGGACCCAGCGAGACACCCACACCTAACCGCACCCCCCAGCCACCAGCCAGCCACACTCCGGCCCGCACTCCGCACCACGACACAGGCCAGGCTGACCTCCACTTACCCACCGCGGCACCACGCGAGACCACGGCACACCGGACCACAGCGCGCCACAGAGCAACGCGCCACAGCACGACGCGACGCGACGCGGCACAGAGCGGCACAACACGACAGAACTGACCCTAACCTGAAGGACTAACCGAAGCCAGCCACCGCAAACCCTGGAAGGCGCCGCGCCAGCACGCCACACACCAGCACCGCAGGCCACACACGGGGCCACAGCGCGCCTGGCGAGAACGGTGGCGGACCACCCAGAAGATTACAGCCGGCACCGCAGAGGGGAAAGGACACGAACAACCCCAGCCCCCTAACCCAAAACCACAAGCAGCCGCCTGGCGCAGCCGCCCAGCCGGCAGAGCCAGGACCTAACCCGGCAAAGAGGGGCGCCGAGCCCACCGTGTACATAACCCACCCGACCCATGGGGCCGGAACGCGGCCACACAGAACGCAACTGAAAACAGCAGCCCGGAAGACAACACTGAATGCAGGCCAGTGCGTGCGCCAGCCCAGGGAAGGCAGAGGGAGGAACAGGCAAGCCCCCCCCCCCCCCCCCAAAAAAAAAGGAGGGGGGAGGGGGAAAAGGCACGAAAACAGCCCACAGCCGCCAAACCGCCCGCCAACACCACCAGAGGCGGCCAAACCCCCCCCCCAGAAGGCACCGAAGACAGGACCCCCACAGAAGCACAGGGGGACCACCCACCCAAAACCGGCAACACCAAGCCAGTAACAGCGGCCCACGGGGAAAAGGGACACCGAAACGGAAAAAAAAAAAAAAAAGAGAGCCGCCAGCCCAGCCCGAAAGAAAGGGGATGGAGGGACAGGAAAAAAAAAAAAAGAAAAAACAAAAGCGCAAAAAACACACCCCGACAACCCAGCCAAAAAGGGCTGGGCACAGCCGAGACCCGGGCCCAGCACACACACCGACACCGCACGCCAGAACCGGAAACGGCGGGGGGCAAGCGGGGCGCCCACGAAACCACACACGTCCCAAAAGCAGGCCGAAACCGAAGCCCAACCACGAACACCACAAACAGCCGACACTAGAGGGACAACACCACAAACCGTGCCCAAACACACCCACCCAAGACCCCAGCCAGGACTTGCGGGGTTAACAGAACCCACACCCAACCGCCAACCGGACCCAAACACAAACGCGGCACAACAGTAGGAAACCCAGTGCCCACAGCCCGGGCACTGAGGCAGCCCGTGCCATGCAGGTGACCCGGCCAAAAGAGATCCGGAGACCGGGGTTAAGGCTGCATCCTAAGGCCTGCGCTGCTTTGGGACTCGAGGCGGAGCGTGCGACACCCAAGCTCCTCGGAACCCTAGTACCAAGAACGTGCATGCATGCCTTGGGAACGGGATACGCCAGGAAGTCCGGCGAACCTCTAGGGTTCCGCCCAAAGGAGGGGACGTGAGCAAGCACGGGGCCACACCCTCCCGGCGAGACAAGCACGTCACGCTGGCGGCGATCAGCCCTCCCGGCGTTGCCCGGGGCCGCTTTGTTGGGGGCCAACAGTCAGGTCTAGCGGGAAGTAAGCCGCCTCCCCCCTTCACGCGCGGAGCCTCTTCCTGTTCGTCACAGGGGCGACGCCAGGGGGAACCATGGGGCGCCTCTCCACGACCGAGTGCACCTACCTACCTACCTACCTATATATATATATATATATATATATGTATATATATATATATATATATATATATATATATATATATATATATATATATATATATATATATATATATATATATATATATATATATATATATATATATATATATATATATATATATATATATATATATATATATATATATACATATATATATATATATATATATATATATATATTACTACACCCCTCTCCCCTTAAATTTAGCTAACAAGCAAGCAAGCAACAACAACAACACGTCTCCGTGCTGTTTTGGCCATTGCACCTTCCCAACGCCTCCGGCCTGCATCTACCTTGGTCATCCTACAGTCGAGGTGGTGCCCTTGCCAAATCCAAGCTTTGAGCCAAAAACGCACCGGTGGCGGCCCGGGGCGGTGGCGCCAAGTCGGGAGGTGCCCTCCCAAATCTGCGCAGTTTATGGCCAAAAACAGCCATTTTTCGCCCAAAACAGCCCTAGTATGGGTTCAAAACAGCCAAACGAAGGCAAACGGCTGCTATATACACGTGCGGCTTGACTTTCTCGTGACCAAGGGATCTTTGGTGCCCTCTAACTCCACGATATGTCCGAGGAACGGCCCAAAAAGGCACCAAAAAGCCCCAAATACTGCGCAATGTGCACCAGCACCCCGAAACCAAGAACGGGCCGTATCTTGGACTACGTGGCTCCAAACCGAATTCCGAGGGCACCTAGTCCACCCGCAACCCCCCACTTTTTATTGTTTCCAAGCCTCAGAATTGCCCAACGAGACACGTAGACCTCTGTACCAGTGGTCACTTGGTGCAGCCGGAGGGCCGGCTAGCCCACGCACAGTGGGGGCCAACAGTGGGTCCACCAGGGTCCCCGGGGCGAAAAAAAGATATTTTCCAAACTTGTTCCTAGACCACTTGGGATGCTCAAACAAGTGTTTTCGGGCCGTTTGAGCCCATGGTGGCGCGTTTTGGGCCATGGAAAATCCCAAAATGCCTTAAAAATGGGCCATTTTGGGACCAAAAAAGGGTCAAAAATGGGTCAAAAACGCGTTTTTCCAAAAGCGATCCTAGACCATTTTGGATGCTCAAACAAGTGTTTTTAGCCCGTTTTGAGCCCGTGGTGACGGGTTTTGGGCCATGGAAAATCCGAAAATGCCTTGAAAATGAACCATTTTGGGACCAAAAATGGGTCAAAAATGGGTCAAAAACGCGCTTTTCCAAAAGTGATCCTAGACCATTTTGGATTATCAAACAAGTGTTTTTAGCCCATTTTGAGCCCGTGGTGATGCATTTTGGCCCACGCAAAATGGCAACCATCAAAAAATCTGGGGTGATCAAACCGTCCATGCTGTGAGCGCCAGATTCCACAAGACGAGGCGCTATACAAAAGTCGTTTGTTGCGTGCTGAACTTGTGCACTGGGTTTTTTCATCGAAAAGTTCAAGGTGATCAAATCCTCCATGCTATGAGCGCCAGATTCCGCAAGACGAGGCGCTATACAAAAGTGGTTTGTTGCGTGCTGAATTTGTGCACTAGGTTCTTTCATCGAAAAGTCCATCCATGCTATGAGCGCCAGATTCCGCAAGACGAGGCGCTATACAAAAGTTGTTTGTTGCGTGCTGAATTTGTGCACTAGGTTCTTTCATCGAAAAGTTCAGGGTGATCAAATCCTCCATGCTATGAGCGCCAGATTCCGCAAGACGAGGCGCTATACAAAAGTCGTTTGTTGCGTGCTGAACTTGTGCACTAGGTTCTTTCATCAAAAAATCCGGGTTGATCAAACCATCCATGCTGTGAGCGCCAGATTCCGCAAGACGAGGCGCTATACAAAAGTCGTTTGTTGCGTGCTGAACTTGTGCACTAGGTTCTTTCATCGAAAAGTTCAAGGTGATCAAATCCTCCATGCTATGAGCGCCAGATTCCGCAAGACGAGGCGCTATACAAAAGTCGTTTGTTGCGTGCTGAACTTGTGCACTAGGTTCTTCCATCGAAAAGTTCAAGGTGATCAAATCCTCCATGCTATGAGCGCAAGATTCCGCAAGACGAGGCGCTATACAAAAGCCGTTTGTTGCGTGCTGAATTTGTGCACTAGGTTCTTTCATCGAAAAGTTCAGGATGATCAAATCCTCCATGCGATGAGCGCCAGATTCCGCAAGACGAGGCGCTATACAAAAGTCGTTTGTTGCGTGGTGAACTTGTGCACTAGGTTCTTTCATCAAAAAATCCGGGTTGATCAAACCATCCATGCTGTGAGCGCCAGATTCCGCAAGACGAGGCGCTATACAAAAGTCGTTTGTTGCGTGCTGAACTTGTGCACTAGGTTCTTTCATCGAAAAGTTCAAGGTGATCAAATCCTCCATGCTATGAGCGCCAGATTCCGCAAGACGAGGCGCTATACAAAAGTCGTTTGTTGCGTGCTGAATTCGTGCACTAGGTTCTTTCATTGAAAGGTCCATCCATGCTGTGAGCGCCAGATTCCGCAAGACGAGGCGCTATACAAAAGTCGTTTGTTGTGTGCTGAACTTGTGCACTAGGTTCTTTCATCGAAAAGTTCAAGGTGATCAAATCCTCCATGCTATGAGCGCCAGATTCCGCAAGACGAGGCGCTATACAAAAGTCGTTTGTTGCGTGCTGAATTTGTGCACTAGGTTCTTTCATCGAAAAGTTCAGGGTGATCAAATCCTCCATGCTATGAGCGCTAGATTCCGCAAGACGAGGCGCTATACAAAAGTCGTTTGTTGCGTGCTGAACTTGTGCACTAGGTTCTTTCATCAAAAAATCCGGGTTGATCAAACCATCCATGCGGTGAGCGCCAGATTCCGCAAGACGAGGCGCTATACAAAAGTCGTTTGTTGCGTGCTGATGGTATGGTATGGTGGCTATCCTAGAGCCTACTTACTTTTTCCCTCTACCTCTTCTGCTGCGGGACCCTTCTCTTTCATCGTGTGCTCTGTTCTGCGCGGTTGGATTTGGAGTATACGTGTACTCTTAATCGAGTTACGTTCATACCCTCCATGTCCAATCCAATTGCTGGTAACAAGGGTTGCAGGCGGGACAGGGGACCATAGTAAGTAATGATTGTGGCATCATGTAGGTAATGATTGGTGGATCATGGGATTTTGGGACAAGGGACATGGGACCATGGCGAGCATAATAGGTAATGAATGAATAGTAGGTCATGATTGTGGCATCATGGCATGGGATAGTGGGAAATGGGACATGGAACATGGGTACTGTGGTGCTGCGTTGTGAGATGTGCATTGTACCAATACATTTGCATTTCCCTCTACTTCTTCTGCTACAGGACCCTTTTCTTTCATTGTGTGCTCTGTTCTTCGCGGTTGGATTTGGAATATACGTATACTCTTAACCGAGTTACGTTCATACTCTCCATGTCCAATCGCTGGGAACAAGAGTTGCAACAATGTTTGGAAGCCGACGTAGACTTCGATGTTGGGGACTTCATTGTGCAGCACCCCCAAAATTGCGCCACGAACCATTCGCCGTCGCCATGCTAGTATGCGGCACACTCTCATGAAGCGGTTGAACAAGCGAGCGAAGCGTGGACTGCAATCATCATCCATGGCAAGTCTTAACACGGCACAAGCGCAAGCCCCCAAGGGTGCAAGGAACACCTCACAAGCACAAGCTGCCAAGGGTGCAAGGAACACCTCTGCGGCACAAGCTGCCAAAGGTGCAAGGAACACCCCTGCGGCACAAGCTGCCAAGGGTGCAAGGAACACATCTGCGGCACAAGCTGCCAAGGGTTCTACTGGAGGTACAAGGAACACCTCTGCGGCACAAGCTGGAGAGGGTTCTACTGGAGGTGCAAGGAACACCTCTGCGGCACAAGCTGCCAAGGGTTCTACTGCAGGTACAAGGAACACGCCAGAGTCGCAACGCGACAAGGGCATTGTCGGTGGACACGCCAATACACCGGAGAAGCAACATGCCAAAGGTTCACATCCTCGATCGCGGGGGGTCGTTGGTGCCGCTAAGAAAGAGCTTTTCAGCCGGAAACACCAGCCGCCATCTCACATTTCTTTGAAATCTGTCCGAGAGTATTGGCTTGATGGTTTGGATGTTTTGTACTCGCCACTGTTCGATGCCCTTTGCCATCGATGTGGTCAACTACTTTGGGGCCCGGTTGGTGCGCACAAGTTTCTTGTTTCCCGAGATGATAGTGCAGTCCGTACCACCAACCTCTTTGAGGTGCCACCCACAGATGTGATTACTAGTGCGATCTTCGAGTTCCGAAATGACTTGTTTGCCAACTATGTACAATACAACGGACCACCTTTTTGCGTTCCGCCTCGGTTGCATCCCACGAGTATTGGCCCCTTCAAAGTGTATGACTACGCCGTTGTATGATACGCCGTTGTGGCATTCGCCACATCGTATGTATGCGTGCCTCGTTTGCAGCAAGTATCGTGCCAAGTACGATCCTATAAATTATGGGTACGAATTGGATGGCACGACACATTACAGGGTCCCAACCAAACTTGCGAATCTCACCGAATATCAAAAACGGCAAATTGCGTTGGCTGCTTTGTATTCAAATACCCTTAAGCACGTGGATCTGCGTCATCGACAGTGGCACCATGCTATTGGGACCGTTGGTGTGGGCCGCAACCCTAGCCAGCGTTATAATGCACTATATGGGTCAATGACCAGGAAAGAAGATGTGCTGCGCGATTATGAAAAGCGGAAGGATAGTGCCCAAAACACGCGGCAAATGAACCAAGCATTGCTGTTGCTGAAAAAAATTCACCCCTTTTATTTCCGGTTTTTGGCGCATTATGAAACATTGTACCGCTACCTACAGAATGCAGCTTCTACAATGGGGACGTTGACACAACGTTTTTTTGAGGATAAGTACGGGAAACGCCTGGAGTACCATCTACAAGACGAGTATGTGGCTTGGGCAGTGGAGTGTGATGCACCGCGGAACATCATTCCCGATTTTGCCCCTCACCAAGACAGAGTGGGATTCATGCATCAAGCACCATTTCAACGTGCAGGGGGGACCGTTACCGCTGCAGCACAATCATTGGCGAACGACACGTATTTGCATTTCAACGATACCAAATTGGAACCGTGTGTTTGGCCGGATTTGTATCCTGGTGGAGTTGGTGGATACAAGGTTGGGTGTGGCATTGGATGTGCGGCGTATTACCGTAGCCGGTATCTTGCATTTGATGAGCGCTGGCGCCGTGACCGATGGTGGTCCTTCTTCCAAGTGAGTAAAGAGATGAAGAATCAACTTATTTGGAACCAGCGAAATTTCAAAGCGCAACGTGGTGACCGCGCAGAGGATATCACTGCGGAACATCTGCGTGCTGCTAAAAGCTCCTCAGGACCCAAGCCGCCTCCAAAGCGACACCTATCACATCACGCACAATCTTCTTCGCAATCCACTCGATCACCCAGTCAGCCGAGCCAATCAACTCCCTGTCCAGTTGCCGAATCATCCACACAGTCCCCGAGCCAACCAAGCCAATCATCAGCACGCCCCGCACACGAACATAAGAAGGCCCGTGCCTCATACCACGATGGTGTTGATTCCATGAATGGAAATTTGGAAAGCGAAGGGGTTGATCAAGGTACCGCGGAACTCAACCCATACTATCGATATGGAACTTATGTCCCATCCCAGCTAGTTGGGACACGATCCTATTGGGCCTCACGGCATCTTGACCTCACTGCAATGAGCCGCGAGCTTGGAAAAGCAGACCTATTCATTACTTGGACAATGAATGACAATTGGGCTGATTTGCAAGCTGCAGTTCAAAAGGGATTTCGCGCAGGTGCGGTGTGGCCTGGACAATATCCGGAGGGCACAAGGCCCACCAAGCCAATTCAAGACGGGTACGATATGGAGGCATGTGTTGCATTTCATAAGCGGGTCGAGATCTTCAAGCGTGAGTTCTTAGCGATTGGCAAGAGAGGTCCATTTGGAACGGTTCGCGATTATTGGTTCCGCTTTGAATATCAAGAGCGCGGCCGAGTGCACCTGCATGGTGTTGTTTGGTGCCAACCAGATTCCATCCCGGATGATGTCATCTGCGCTACAATGCCCCGCGAAAGTGATGGCTATGATCCGGAATTCACTTCATATCTACGGAGTTTATACAAGGAGTGCAATATGGTGCACCAGTGTTACCCAGACAAATGTTTCAACATTGGCCAAGGGCGCATATCTACCGAGTGCAAGTCAGGGTATCCGTTTACGGTTCCCCAACATATGGAGGAGTTGGACAGTAAGGGTGTACGCCTATTGTACCGCCGACAGGAACAAGAAGATGCTTGTGTGGTACCTCACAATCGTCGTCTTCTAGTATGTTTGCAATGCCACAACAATGTGCAACGGATCACATCTTTGGGGTGGGAGTTGTACCTTGCGAAATATCTCACCAAAGCTGCAAAATCATTGACTGTTCCAATGAACCTGTCACCAAATGCCACTGACGTTGAGCGCTTGCTGAAGCTGCGTTCTTTGGGACGCATGGAGAATGGAATGATGCTGCTCGGCATTCATCAATGTAGGGGTAGTAGAGAGGTTGTATGGATTCCAACGGATCCATGGCCTAAGTTGGGGCGCTTGAAACGCCGCAAAACACCTACCGGAGGATGACGCGTCTACAGATGTCCTGTACCTAGATAGGTACGATTTCTATTTGGAGCTTCCGGACGGTTTGCAACTGAAGTACCCTGACTTCTACCGATACTACCGTCGTACACAGCACAATCCCGCAGACGCCAGCGCCTTGGCAAGCAATCCGGCAGAGGATATGGCCAACGAAATCCTGTCTAGTGATTCCGACGACGCAGTAGACGGTGATCGGTATAAAGCCGATCCTCCTGACAATGGCAAGGAGCGCCCATACTGGTGGCCGTCCCCTCCAGAGCGCATGGAGCGAGAAATTAAAGACAACATGGGCAATAAGTGGAGATTGCGCCGGCGCACTGCCATTCCAAGGTGGAATTTCTACCTTCCGTACGGTAAGGACGCCGAAAAGTATTTCTTACAAAAGATTCTCCTCTCCCAGCCCTTCACGAAAGAAGACCACGAACAGCGATTCTTTTCGACGGACAATGTGTCGAAAACCTACAAGGAGGAATGTATCCTTCGTGGGCTATTCGGAGGATATGAGGAAGAGGCACGGGAAACACTGAACAACGCCCAGGCTCGAGGTTACTCTGTAGAGCGGTTGGGTCTTCTTGCAGAAGTCCTTTGAGCTGAGGACATAATCGACGCAGCCTTCTTCAACAATTATATGTCCGATTTGGATGAGCTTCACAAGCATCGGGCCGGTGAGGATGAAGGAGTGGTCGCTGATGAGGCGGAAATGGATCCCCAATTGGCTGAGGAGTTGAAGACGTTCATGAATGCCGATGACCCCGGAGCTGCCGATACCTTGGTGAATGCCCTAAATCATTGGCAACGCATGGTTTTTGAAAACTTTGTGGCACACTTTCAACAACAACAACCGAAGGTTGTACTAGATATATCGACACATTGTCAGGCTAGCACTGCGGGTAGCCGACCTCAGTTGTGTGCCATTCTCACAGGAGTTGCAGGAACTCGGGAGTCTCATGTCGTCCGTTTATTGATTGCCAAGCTACGCGCATGTGGCTTTTCAATACCTGTGTGCGGTGCCAGTGGAGTGGCAGCGCTCAACATTGGTGGCCGCACCATCCACAGCTTGTTTTCATTGTCATTGGACCTTGATTGGCAAATCAAAGAGGGAACAATTCTTTGGTGGATGATTCGTAATGCTGACATGATTATTGTGGATGAGTTCTCACTTTTGTCGAACAAGCTCCTCCACACGTTGAATGACATACTACACAAGGTGTGCCGGGACAAGCGGAATCCTTTCGGAGGAATTACAATGCTTCTTGTTGGCGACCCATTGCAGCTTCCCGCTGTTGATCTCGACATCTTCGATAGTGCCCCCTTCAGGAACCATTTTGTGCCGTTTGTGTTGACGGAGGTCATGCGCCAAGACAATGGACAATTCATTGACCTGCTCAATCGTGTACGCATTGGGGAGGAAACAGATGATGATCATCTCACCCTACAGCAACGCATCGCTCCAAACAATGATGTTTCGCTTCAAGACCTCGAAGATGCCCCCATGCTAGTGGGACGCAGGAATGCTATGCATCGGTGGAACGAACACTTCATGGCACAATTGGGATCTAATATTGTGACCTTCAACGCCACCTATGTGGACATGGGTGGTGCTCCTACCAATCAAGCCATGTGCGACTACATCAATTCTCGCAATCGCCGCGTGCTCCAACAACAGGTTTTCGTGGCCGTCGGTATGCGAGCCCGGCTAATTCGCAACGTTAGTATTCAGAATCATTTGGTGAACTCAACAATGATTGTTATTAAGCGATGGTCCAATGATGTTATCGTTGTGTGCCCCATTGGTCGCACTAGGGAGTACCCTATTTGTCGGTTCCAACAAATAATCCCCGTGTACGGACCATCCGTGCAGGTCAAAATACTACAATTTCTGATGCTCGCAGGCTATGCATGTACTGTTCACGGATTGCAAGGCTGCTCGTACCGGATTGTGTGGATTGATATGGCAACCTTCTTTGCCGCAGCACACGCGTATGTTGCATTGTCACGGGCACGGTCCCTGCAAGGTCTATATATCCTGAACTATCGCCGTGAGGCATTCCTTGTGGACCCCTACTACGTGCAGCTGTGGAATTGGTTTGTGGCAACAAATGTTTTGGCACCCAAACCCGTTCAGCACATTCCGCCTTACCCACGTAGAACCTTCACATCCACTCTCATTGCCAGGATCATGTGTGTATGCCGCTCATGGCACACCAAATCTCATTTCCCCCAAAATTTGGATGCCCGCATTTTAAAAGTGAACATGTTGCTCATCTTGCAGTATGTGTCATTTCCATGGT
The DNA here is from genome assembly GCA_964036045.1 of Eutreptiella sp. 'Long Island Sound 2002'. Classification (NCBI taxonomy): domain Eukaryota; phylum Euglenozoa; class Euglenophyceae; order Eutreptiales; family Eutreptiaceae; genus Eutreptiella; species Eutreptiella sp. 'Long Island Sound 2002'. The sequence continues at coordinate 6,696,836 of OZ038382.1, read as the reverse complement.
GGTCTTGTTTTGATAGACAATTACAAGGAGACAAGTTGTCATTGGACATTGACGACCTCAATGAGGACGGAACGGAGCAGCCACATATGCGCGGACGGCCTCATGGCACATCTCAGCAACCAAACGTTGGAGTGCAGTTGTTAGATGGCAACAACCAGCCACGTGTCTTTACTGCCGATGTCTTGAGCCAAATGTCCGTTGTTCAGTTGCGGACCTTGTGTGCGGCTCATGGACTATCAACTTGCGGTACAAAGGCTGTTTTCCGGGAGTGCATTCTCCGAAAGCAAGACCACATTGAGGGTCCACCCAAACGGTACCCGACTACATCGCATGTGTCTCCGCCTCCGCCCTCCATTGGTGACTACCCCCATTTGGATGCACGTAATTGCCACTTCAGCATTGAATTTTGGCTGGATGAGAGAAATGATTCCATCGAGCACAATGTCCATTTTGCAGAATGTGCGTGGTTGTCGACTGCGGCAGTCCAGTGCCTCCTTGAAGTTCTCTTGCCCCCAGGAACCACCTCGGTGAAACCTGTTATCATCGACATGCAGTTGGCCCAACTCATGCGACATTTTCCTACACTAAGCCTCATTTGTACCGAAAAATGCGCGTTACCATTATTGCTAACGTCCCGAAATTCCACAATAGGGGTCCACTATGTGTTGGTCACAAATCTCCAAGTGGATTGCAAGAGGCTAGTCATTCACGATTCCAAAGACGCCTCGTCGGAATGTGGGGCTCTGTTTCAAGTCATGTTGAAGAAACTTGGCTGGTCTTTCGTCTGGCACCATTACGGAACCCAACCTGATTCCGATACTTGTGGGTTCCGCGTGGTGATGCTCGCCATGCAATGGTGCGCTGCCAAAACATTGACGGGGCAGCTCCCACGATGGCTCTTGGCATACTGTGCAAGCATCCTTCAGATGTTTGCAGTGGATTCCACAACGTTGCGGTCCGCAGTGAATACGTTCCAGGACGCCACGTACGAGGATGCTTTGACCATGTATGATGAACCCGTCCTTTGGGCAATGACGGAGTGTGGGGCCCTACCTGACGTCACCGATGCTGAATTGGATGCTCACACAAGCGAACACCATTGGACATGCCCTCCACAAGGCACCAACCATGGGCCATCACACCCAACGGTAGGCAGGAACCAGGCTCATCCAGATCCATCACAAACCCATCAACCTCAACGCTCCGAAACATCAAGGTCAAAAGGAGGTGCCAACACAAAGCCTACCCCAAACACAAGGCAAAAATCTGGGCGCCCAAGTCAGCCAACACCAACAGCAAAACCTTCGAGAAAAGTTCCCAAGTCCAGAAGAACTACTATGCCAGCACGACATCAACCTCCAAGCCAAGCACCATATCGTTCGCAACCACATCCACCCCAGGGAGGGCGTGGAAAGTCAACCAACTCCGAGGACAACCACTCCTCAAGAAAAAGGACATCCCAACAAAGCAACGGGCCACATTCCAAGAGACAACGTGCAACGGGCAACGAGCAACGGGGTAGTCGCAAACGCCCTCGACCACACCAAGATTCAACGGCACCATCAAGCGAACCCCCCCGGTCACGTCCTCGAGCGGCCGGTACCCCGGTGGATCATTTGGCTTTGACGCAGAGAGAAATCACCAAATGGTCCACAAGGATCACAGATGAGAACACCAGTCTTCGCCGGCGAAAGGCACATGCCTTGCACTTCTTGGGTGCCCAAGATGCAACTGCAGTAAAGGGGCAATACCGCTCTTTATCTCTACTTCTTCATCCGGACAAGAACAGGACCGACCCAATGGCGACCGAGAAATTCAAAGTGTTGGGTGCGGCAAAAGATTTGTTTGACTAGCCCATTGATAGGATGGCAACACTTAATGCGTCACAATGTGCTCTACAAATGGACTTGGAAAACAGGTGTACTCTTAATCGAGTTACCTTCGTTTCTTCTCCAAGTCCAGTAGATGACGCCACGTAGATGACTGCCGTTTCAAACGGAGTGCTACGTACAGCTTTCATTTTGGTCCACCATGCGAAGTGCAATGGGACGGGAAGGAGTATGAACTACTCCACAACACACTGTATGGCTTTGATGGAAGCATGCCACATGAGTTTCCATGTTGTGGTCGATACAGCTTGTCCCTGAGGGCATGGGTGTAGGGGCTGAGACCCACAAGTTTTCCGAATGGCGAATACATTCTATTTTCACATCGTTCCCGACCCCATAACACAACCAAGCAAAAAAACCCTCACCCTCGAACGTGCTAACCCCCCCTACCACAGCCCATCCCGTCTCTTCCGCTCCGATGGTAGCTCTTTTCTTTGCAAGGGGAGAAGGGCTGTGAAAGCATGGAGGGAGGCATATTAGTGATCTACCTTCATGTCCGTGTGGTCCAAAGCCACCATACATCCGCACTTGCCTTGAAACGCCCCACCTCGTTATGTGTGTCTATACTAATCCCTTGCCCGCCTCATCAGCTTACCCCTCTGAGGCTCCGCCCACCTTCTAAAACCGCGTGCCATACACTACTTTTGTTTCCTAAGAGTACCATGCTGACAATTTGCCTGCAACCATTTTTTTGGCACCTGCTTAGGTAGTGTCCCAAGGAACTAAGTCATCTTTTTTTGGGGGGGGGAAGAAGGGTTGTGCAAATGGGGTGTGAGCGGGGAGGGTGATGTACCTTCATGGCGGTGTGGTCCAAAGCCACCGACCCGAGTTGCTATGGCCACCGTCCGCACTAGCCCATTTGCCTACAACCATTTTTATTGGCAACTGCTTACAAAGTGTCCCAAGGAACCAAAGCATCTTTTGTTTGAGGGAGAAGAAGGGTTGTGCAAGTGCTGTGTAAGCAGGGAGGGATGATGTACCTTCATGGCGGTGTGGTCCGAAGCCACCGCCCCGAGTTGCTATGGCCACATGTCCACACTGGCCCATTTGCCTGCAACCATTTTTATTGGCTACTGCTTAGAAAGTGTCCCAAGGAACCAAATCATCTTTTGTTTGAGGGGGAAGAAGGGTTGTGCAAATGGGGTGTAAGCGGGGAGGTGTGATGTACCTTCATGGCGACGTGGTCCAAAGCCACCGACCCTAGTTTCTATGGCCACACGTCCGCACTAGCCTTTCAGCCCCCGCCCCTTAATATGGGTGTCTGTTGTATATCTAACCCACCTCAGGAGCCCACCCCCCTGAGGTTCGCAGTGCGGCTGCGAATACCCAAGCCGATGCTACCCTCCCCCGCATTGGGGTGAGGGGCGGTGCAAACCGTCGGATCACACCTGGGCCGCATAGCCAACCGTTCGGAGGTGCCCGACAAAGGTGGCACATTTGGGTCCGCCTCTCTGCTTATCCACAACACACACATGGGTAACACTCCTACTTTCCTTGTGAGGCATCTAAGACAAATAGCAACGTCGGCATGGGAGAGGGGTGTAGATTAGAGGATATATATATATATATATATATATATATATATATATATATATATATATACATATATATATATATATATATATATATGTATATATATATATATATATATATGTATATATATATATATATATATGTATATATATATATATATATATATATATATACATATACATATATATATATATATATATATATATATATATATATATATTATATATATATATATATATATATATGTATATATATATATATATATATATATATACATATATATATCCTCCAATCTACACCCTTCTCCCAACTCTAGGTGGCTGCACCACACGGCTCTAAGGTACGTGCGAAGGGCACAAAGTGGTGCATACACATGGTGGAAGGGGCTAAACTCCATCAAAACGGGCTCAAAACGGGCTAAAAACACTTGTTTGAGCATCCCAAGTGGTTCGGGATCACTTTTGGAAAAACACATTGTGGACCCATTTTTGACCCATTTTTGGTCCCAACACAACCCATTTTCAAGGCATTTTGGGATTTTCCGTGGGCCAAAGCCCGTGGCCACGGGCTCAAAATGGGCTAAAAGCACTTGTTTGAGCATCATAAATGGTCCAGGATCATTTTTGGAAAAAGGCGTTTTTGACCCATTTTTGACGCATTGTTGGTCCCGAAACAGCCCATTTTCAAGGCATTTTGGGATTTTCCGTGGCCCAAAACGCGCCACCACGGGCTCAAAACGGCCTAAAAACACTTGTTTGAGCATTCAAAGGGTCTAGGAACACCTTTGGAAAAAGTCATTTTTTTCGCCCCGGGGACCCTGGTGGACCCACCGTTGGCCCCCACTGTGCGTGGGCTGACCAGCCCTCCGGCTGCAACAAGTGACCACTTGTACGGGGGTCTATGTGTCTCGTTGGGCGGTTTTGAGGGGTGGAAACCATATAAAGTGGGGGGTTGCGGGTGGACTAGGTGCCCTGGGAATTTGTTTTGGAGCCACGTAGCCCAAGATACGGCCCGTTCTTAGTTTCGGGGTGCTTGTGCACATTGCGCAGATTTTGGGGCTTTTTGGCGCCTTTTTGGGCTGTTTCTCGGACATATCGTGGAGTTAGAGGGCACCAAAGGTCCCTTGGTCACGAGAAAGCCTAGCCGCACGTGGATTGTAGCAGCCGTTTGCCTTCGTTTGGCTGTTTTGAACCCTTACTAGGGCTGTTTTGGGCGAAAAATGGCTGTTTTTGGCCCAAAACTGCGCAGATTTGGGAAGTCACCTCCCATCTTGGCGCCACCGCCCCGGGCCGCCACTTGTGAGTTTTTGGCTCAAAACTTGGATTTGGCAAGGGCACCACCTAGGCTCTAGGATGACTAAAGTAGAGTCAGGCTTGAGGCGTTGGGAAGGTGCAATGGCCAAAATGGCACGGAGACGTGTTGTTGTTGTTGTTGCTTGTTGTTAGCTAAATTTAAGGGGAGAGGGGTGTAGTAATATATATCCTCCAATCTACACCCCTGTCCCCAAGTCTAGGTGGCTCCACCATACGGCTCTAAGGTACGTGGTGCATACATGTGGTGGAAGTGGCTAACGTCCATCAAAACGGGCTCAAAATGGGCTCAAAACACTTGTTTGAGCATCCCAAATGGGTTAGGATCACTTTTGGAAAAAGGTGTTTTTTGACCCATTTTTGACCCATTTTTGGTCCCAAAACGGCCCATTTTCAAAGCATTTTGGGATTTTCCGTGGGCCAAAACGCGTCACCACGGGCTCAAAACGGCCTGAAAACACCTGTTTGAGCATCCCACGTGGTCTAGAAACGACTTTGGAAAAAATGATTTTTTTCGCCCTGGGGACCCTGGTGGACCCACTGTTGGCCCCCACCTACCCACCGACTCCACCAAGTGACCACAGGTGCGGATGGGGGTTCAGGTGGCTCGTTGGGCGATTCCGAGGTTTGGAAACCACAAAAAGAGGGGGATTGCGGGTGGACTAGGTGCCCTCGGAATTCGGATTTGAGCCACGTAGCCCAAGATACATCGCGCAGAGTTTGGGGCTTTTTGGCGCCTTTTTGGGCCGTTTCTCGGACATATCGTGCATTTGAAGGGCACTAGAGGGCTCTTTGACACGGTGAAGTCGAGCCGCACTGTAATGTAGCCACTGTTTCCCTTCGTTTGGGCGTTTTGCCCTGGTTTGGGGGCTGTTTTGGGCAAAAAAATGGCTGTTTTTGGCCCAAAATTGCGCAGATTTGCGAGGGCACCACGCCCCGGGACCCCACCGGTGAGTTTCTAACTCAAAACTTGAGATGACTACATGGGCAAAAGATCCGAAGATCCGAGCATCCCAAGTGGTCTAGGAACAACTTTGGAGAAATTGATTTTTTTCGCCCCGGGGACCCTGGTGTACCCACCGTTGGCCCCAGCTGTGCGTGGGCCGGGCTGCCCTCCAGCTCCACCAAGTGATCACTGGTACGGGGGTCTAGGTGGCTCGTTGGGCGATTCCGAGGGTTGAAAACCACAAAAACTGGGGGGTTGCGGGTGGACTAGGTGCCCTCGGAATTCGGGTTTGAGCCACGTAGGCCAAGATACGGCCCGTGCTTGGTTTCGGGGTGCACATTGCGCAGATTTTGGGGCTTTTTGGCGCCTTTTTGGGCCGTTTCTGGGACATATCGTGGACTTGAACGGCACTAGAGGGCTCTTTGACACGGGGGAGTGACACTGCACGTGAAGTGTAGCCACCGTTTCCCTTTGTCTGGGCGTTTTGCCCGGGTTTTGGGGCTATTTTGGGCGAAAAATGGCTGTTTTTGGCCCAAAACTGCGCAGATTTGGGAGGGCACCTCCCGACTTGGCGCCACCGCCCCGGGCCGCCACCGGTGAGTTTCTGGCTCAAAACTTGGATTTGGCAAGGCCACCACCTAGGCTCCAAGATGGCTACATGGGCAAAAGATCCGAATCGTTGGGATGGAGCAATGGCCAAAACAGCACGGAGACGTGCTTGTTGCTTGTTGTTTTCGTTAGCTAAATTTAAGGGGAGAGCATCCCAAATGGTTCGGGATCACTTGTGGAAAAACGCGTTTTTGACCTCCTCTAGGCGCAATTCACCCAACCTCAGTAGCATTCTTCTTATACAAAGCTATGGCACCTAAACAAAACAAAAGACCAAGACTACCGTCCTTTGCTTTTGGTATGTGGCCCAACATCGGTGGCTTTTCGCCGAAATCCTACAGAAACAAAGCGGAATAGGTGTTGTGTGTGCTATGTTTACCACGGAGTGTATCGTAGGGCACATTGGCAGTGTCCACTGAAAAATCATCTATTAGCGCTTTCCCAGATGTGGACACCTTTTGGCTGCTCAACCAGCATAGCTTCCATCCGACAAACCCACAGCAGCCATTCCTACCTTCTCAGTCACTCCCAACCCACGCCTTGTTTCTACCACCATCTCACATTCAAACACCTCCACCTCCACAAGCAGGGAGGATCACGAACACCTCACAAATACCAAAGAAGTGTAGCTTGGACTACCAGTTGCAATTTTTGTTCAAAGGTGGGGCCAGCATTCAAAGAAGACATAGAATTTTTGGTTCCAACCTGGGTTTTTTCATTCTGCAGCGCTCCACAAAAACCATTGTGTAGATTGAGGCCGATTACCTGGTTACCAGCAAGCGGTGCCCATTTACATGCCACCACTGGAAACGTATTGCATTTGCAATCAGGATTCCGTCGTGTGCCATTGGGGGTGGTGCACGGGTGTGAAGCATCTCTCAACTCACTCTGCACCAAAGAAATCAGTGCATTGTGGAAAAGGCTCAAAGTACGTTTTGTGCCTCTGCCCGCGTATGAAACTTTGCTCTGTGTGCCTCGCATTCCCAATGGAGAGCTCTACAGCACCAATAAGGCACAGCCAACGTCATCTGTAGGGCCTTGTAAGGGCCATTTCTGCTGTTCAGCTAATGTGAGAGTATGTCAACCCAATTGTATAGAGCAAAGCCAAACACCAAATCCACCTTGGACACTGTGTGAAGCAAATCTTTGCAAGGTGGACTGAATGAATGCAACAGAATTTACTGGTGGTTGATTTGGGCGCTGTTGTCTTCCTCGCCTCACCAGCACACATTACAACCACACAGCAGTATGTCAATGAGTTGCGTCGAATCTGTCCCAGAGATGAGGGCATGTGTTGTATTGTGTGTATTGTGTGATGGGCATCATCAGCTGCTCAAATGCACAACTGAAATTGACCCCTGCGCTTTTAGAAACACTTGATTGCCATATGACGGTTGCTCCCACCCAGGGCATATGCAGGCCCCATCCAACACACAAGGTTTTGACAGGCATATGGCCACAATCAACCCACCCCTGTCTCACACCGTGTTTACAAACCTTCACATATCCCCCCAAAAAGGAGCTGGGCTCTGGATTAGCACAGAGACGCGGGTCAGAATTATCCCCTAAATGCAAGCACCCACCAGTGGGCTAAACACCTGCGCTGTTGAGGAGGGGTCTGGTGAAAGTGGTGCGGGGTAGTGAGAGGCCAAAACAGCATTGGCAATCATTGTTCATGGATACCTGGCCTGGATGCAGCTGTCTACTGAGCATGATGCTGTTTTTTTCTACCCATTTGAATGCAATATTGCGCAACTCCTTTTTGTTCAGATCGTAGCTTGAAAGCCAAAGACACGCCCAGAACCTGCCTTGGCTCCATTGTGTCACCAAATGCTCATATGAATGTGGAAACATCTGCATGGTCTGCAACCCATGGCGTCTGAGCTCACGTGAGATCGTATGGTCTAGTTTAAGTAACTGATTGCAGTGGCTTGGCTGCAGAGATTGGAGAGCCTGTACAATTCAATCTGAGCGAAGTTTCTTGCATCCACGTGGCGGGTTTGGGTGGTCAACATCCACTCCAGAAACCCAGCAAGCCAATTAGCCTGCCCCTTGCCCAAGTGTGGGTCAGCAAACCGCTATCTGAATAGCTTCAAGTACTATGCCTCAGGATGCAGGCTGAAGACACGTTTGTCTTTTCAGGAGGGCTGCAAGACCTGCCCCATTCTGAACCCTTCTGCAGGCAGCAGACAAAAGCCCTTGCGGTACCAGGGCTGCATCTTGCCTGGCACATTGCAGAGGGTGTGTCCATAATTGTGGGAGAAAAAGTGATTGGATTACTTCGGGTTAAGTTCCAGGGAGGTAGGAGGGTCGTACCCACCTGCCGAGTAGGTCATAAGAAAAAGTCACGGGAAAGGCAAGTGAGCCCAAAGTTGGACAATTTGAATTCAGCGGTGGTTCTAGAATTTTTTCATTACACGCCACGCCAGTTACAACTTGAACACACAACTGACTGAATGCCCTAAATACCCAGCAACAGAGTGCGAAAATGAATGAATAGAAATTGGGTTGCTCTATGTGTGTGAAAGAGCTAACTAAGCAGAATGGTTGGACGATCCATAACAGCACGAAGTGATGCATGAACCCGACACATATGGCAAGATTTTGATTGACAAAGGATGGGGTGACCATGAGGCTATTAGAGACTCCTACACAATATTGCCCTATTGCACACCATACATCACTGCCACGCCAGAGCCAAACAGAATGATATGATTGCACTGTGACTGTGATGTTGCGTAGATCTCTGGTTGCCACTAGAAACGCCCAAAGGCATTTCCATGCTTCTGCACGACTGCTGCAAGGAATGCATTGGGACAATAATATCTCTGAACCACCTCTCCATTTGTGCACCCACCAAAATGACCGCACAGATTCCAAGCAACACAAATTTTTCGTGCACATGTACCATCATAATCAAAGTGTACACACCAACAACTCCTAATCAGAGGGAAGGAAGGATGCAGCAGCACCCTCAGCAATATCATCATTATTTGTTTCCTTTCCGAGACTTCCCCCAACTGAGGAAGGGTGTCAGATGCGCCCTCGGCCGAGACTCAACCTTCTATGGAATACCCCCTGAGGCCTGAGACCCAGCCAGACCTGCCATCTCGCCCTTGCCCCAATCTCTTTGGAAAACCGAACTCTCCCCCCGTGCTGATTCTTCCCCAGCCCACTGACCCATGGTTCCAGAGCTGGACAGCTCCCCCCTACCCCTTGTCCAAGCCACAGACAGATACCTACGGTCCCTACGGACAAGCTCGCTCTCGTGCAACAGAGAGGGATTATCAAAACGCAGAGGTTAGTGATGATGCCTTGTACCGGGGGTACAGAGGACAGTTGCATGGGCGCTTCATGCAAAAATGATTAATATAGACAAAAGTCTTGCAGGCCTTCTTTTTTTCGCGCTCAGCCCGACCACGCACCACAATGAACCTGCGAATGATGCAATGACCAATGGATTGCCGTCTCTGGGCCCATGTCGCATACAGGTGTCCCCTGTTGAGTGGATGGCAATGTGTGAGCTGCTGGCTGTGAGATGACATTGAGGATTGATGATGTTACAGATCGGTCTATGGCCCCGTGGTCCATTGTTCACAGGACAAAGACTGGGTGATGTTGTATGGATCGTCGGGTGGGTTTAAATGCTTCTCTCGGCCAAAATTGGACAAATGTTGTTGGGATGGGGGTGTATGTGTGTGGGGGGTGAATTGCATATTTTCTGGATTGTTTTTTGGAATGTGATCTTGCCCACTCTTGAAGTCTTTGGACGGTTCCTTCTGCTTGGAACAGCGCCACTCCCATGCGTTTCCAGCAGTGCTGCGACAATGGTGGCCATACAGCTCTGGCAAACACGTGCATAAGGCGCTGGGGCAACCAATAATGAATGGGGTGTGGCGACGAGCTGCGTGACTCGAATAAGAAGGGCTTGGCCCTGGCGCCAAAGAGCGCCTGCCCAACGGGTATGGTGCTGTGTACCGGGTACTCGGGGCAGTGGAGGGCAGGCAGGAGCAGGTGAGAAACAACACTGCCTCTGAGGAGACTTTCTTGAAGAAAAGTGGCCTGGCAGGGCCTCGAACGGGATGATCAGGGAAGCATTGGAAGCGAAGTGGCGTCGGGTTGTGGTGTCAGGGGTGGGTGGGAACGCAGTTGGAGCGGGGTGCCAAAATGGTAGGGAGCGGTCACAGTTGGTCGCCATGCTGTTGCAAGGAGGCGGTGGTGTGCCCCCCCCCCCCCACTCCCCCCCCCCCCCCCCCCGATCCCCCAGTGGTGCTGAGTTAGTACACGAAGCCCTAGGGAAGGGAGGTCAGTTGTTGAAACAGACGAGTGCACCCCCCATCCTGGATGTGGGTGTTGGGTCATGGGTGGCAATCGCGTCCCGGTTGGCTGTCCTGGGCGCTCTGGGTCGGTTCTGAGGTCGCAATCGCGTTCTGGGTCGTCATGCATAAAAGCTCAGACCCTGAACGGATCCCCAGCGCAGTGGTCAGAAATGGCGCAGCAGGGCTCATCCATCGATCACGGTTGCTGGGGGCCGGATGGCTTCGGCTGTTCTTGGGCGAGCACGTAGACCATGTCAGTGGGCTTCACCAGCGTTGTGTGCTTGGGGGCCACAGCGATGTACTCGTGCAAATGCTGCGGCCCATTCGCCCCGTTTGACGCATCACTGTCGGATAAATCTGAACAAACGACAATAGCAAGGCAAGAAGGCATACAGTGCCCCATAAGAGGGTGCCAGAGACCCAACACGGCAAGGGCAGCTGAGCAGGGGCGGGTAAAGCTGAGATTATGAAAGCTCAGATTAAGCCCACATTAAGCCCAAACAAAGCCCAGAGTAAGCTGCGATTAAGCTGACATTAAGCTGAGATTGAACGCAGATTAAACTGAGATTAGGCTGAGATTGAGCTGCGATTGAGCGGAGATTCAGCGAATATTGAACCCAGATCAAGCCCAGACGAAGCCGAGATTAAGCCCAGATTGAGCAGGTTTAGGTGAGAATAAGCTGAGAAGAAGTCCAGATCAAGCCCAGAATAAGACCAGATTAAGCTGGAGTTAAGCGCAGATTACGCTGAGATTTTGGTAAGATTAGGCCAGATGAAGTCCAGATTAACCTCAGATTAAGCCCAGATGGAGCCCAGATGGAGCCCAAATAAAGCCCGGATTAAGCTGAGATGAAGTCTAGATTAAACTGAGAGTCAGTCCAGATTAGACCCAGATTAAGCTGAGATTAAGCTAAGATTAAGCCCAGATTGAGCCCAGATTAAGCTGACATTAAGCCCATACTACGCCTAGATTAAGCTGAGACCAAGCTGAGATTAAGTTGAGATTAAGTGTGAGTAAGCCCAGATTACACCCGGATTAAGCTAGGATTAAGCTGAGATTAAGCCCAGATCTAGCCCAGATCAAGCCCAGATTAAGCTAAGATTAAGCCAAGATTAGGCCCAGATTAAGCGCAGATTAAGCGAAGATTTAGGTGAGATTAGGCCTAGATCATAGGGGGGGGGGGGGGGGGGCGGAAAAAAATCCTTGTTACGGCATACAGCGTTATTTTCGCAAGCAACCCCCGGGAGGGAGGGGTGATACAAAATTTTTTCCTTACACATATAGCCAAAATTTCCATGAAATGTGGATGTTTCTAGCCAAATGGTTAATTTATTGCATAGAAAGCAAACATGGCAAGTGACAAATGGTGCACGTTGATTTTTTGACACCATGGCTCCATCTATGTGAAGACGACGGCCCCGGCTCAACATCCAAAGCGTGGTAGGGAAATCGCATCCTTCAACTGTGGTTTAGGAGGAGGGGCGTTGCTCCCTCGGTCAGAAATAGCAGAGCCCCAATACTACCTCTTTCCCCATACCCCCTGGATCAGGCAACAACATGTCACACAATGGCTAAGTACTTGGTTGTACCATGGTTGTGTATGTGGATGTGTGTGTCGCGGCACTCCGTGATTTTTGCACACACATCGCAACCAAAATATGTGCCCATAAACCAAACACTATGTTTGTTTTGTTTTGTGTTTGCCTTCCGAGGAACATGGTTCAATTCTTATGAGGAGGGAAAAAAAAGATAATTTGCAAAATCAAAAAAACAATCCACCGCTCGTGTCAGAAGCACCGTGTTGCACATCATTTGTCCATCCTCCCCACCATGGCACAACCTTGCAAGTTGCCTTGCTTGTTGTCACCCTGGCAGCTACCGCTTCTTGGCCTTCCCACCTTGGGAAGTTGCTGGCCGCTTCTTGCGCTTGCTGCTAACTGGCTGCTTTTTGGTTGGGGTCTGGCTGTCGCTGTCGCTGCCCTCGGAAGTTGCTACTCGCTTGGTGCCCTTCTTTGCGGGTGCCTTCTTTTTGCCTGGGTTTCTGCTGCTACCGCGAGCGTTGCTGATGCCGGTACTGCTACTTGTAGTGCCGACTGAACTGCTGCCGTTGCTACTGCTACTTGTGCTACCTCCACACACGGCAAGTTCTCCCCAGTTTCACCAACCCGTGCCACCCCGGTGCAAAGGGGGTTCATGGAAACCGTCCCCATACCGTCAACGTATCTCCAATGAACCTCCTCGTGTGCATGCATCACGGGGTATTGGCCACACAAGGCATTGGCATTTGGCACACCAAACGGCAGTGCTCCTGTGCACTTCCAATGGGCACCTATCCCAAGAGCGCTGCCATCGGCCTCTGGGCTTGTTGCAACCCCATCCTCCCCTTCAATCTCTCCAAGGGGGGGCGCATCATCATCGCCGGGCGGTGCAGGTGTAGCGGCAGCGGAGAAGAACTGCGTCATTGGCAATTAGTGCTTTGCCTTCAATAGCGGAGCTATACCAGCCTTGTGTTTCTTGCCCTGGCAATGTGTGGCAACTTGTTGTGTGTGGGGACCCGCCAAAATTGATAGGCGCTCCCCACAAATGCAATTCCAACCATTCCTAGTGCGGTTTGCCCATGCAGCATCCAGTGGAGAAGAAAGCAACTGCGTTGACATTTGCTGAGATCTAAAGTGGAAAGAAAGATGGAAGTCTTGGGGGCTTGGGATGCTAACCGTTGGTCTATACACTTCATGACCTATGCACAAAGCATACATCCTGTGAGAGGAAAGCAAGGAGCACAATGGGACAGGGGCACGAGAATTGGCAGATTTTTGGGGAAGAACAAATCATCACATGCAATATGCACAGAGGTGATCCAAGTATATTAACTAATTTGGTGCAACCACGACCAAAATTGTACAATTTGTTGTCCAAGAGGAAAAAAATTCCAAATGCTACAATTTTAGTGCAACGGTTTTTTTTTCGCGACCAACCCTTGGAGTGGGGAGGGGGCACGAAAATTTTTTCCAGGCGTGAAGTTTTTTTCCACGCCCCCCCCTTGGCCCAGATTGACCCTAGATTAGGTCTAGATTAAGCCCAGATTAAGCCCAGATAAAGCCCACATTATCTTTATCAACAAAGCCCACATTATCTTTATCTGGGCTTAATCTTGGCTGAATCTGGACTTCATCTGGGGTCAATGTGGGCCTAATTTAAGACAAGAGAAGTACAGATTAAGTTGAGATTAGGCCCAGATTAAGCGGATATTAAGGCCAGATTAGGCCCACATAAAGCCTAGATAAGGCTGAGATTAAGCTGAGATTAAGCTAAGATTAGGCCCAGATTGAGCTGAGATTAAGCTAAGATTGAGCCCAGATTGAGCCCAGATTAAGCTAACATTAAGCCCAGACGAAGCCCAGATGAAGCTGAGATCAAAGTGAGATCAAGCCCAGATTCAGCCCAGATTAAGCCCAAATGTAGCCTGGATTAAGTTGAGATGAAGATGAGATTAAGCTGAGATTAAGCCTGGATTAAGCTGAGATCAAGTTGAGATTCAGCCAGACGAAGCCCAGATTAAGCACTGATAAAGCTGAGATTAGGCCCAGATTAGGCCCAGATGAAGCCCAGATAAAGCTGAGATTAAGCCTGGATTAAGCTTAGATCAAGTTGAGATTCAGCCAGGTGAAGCCCGGATTAAGCACTAATAAAGCTGAGATTAGGCCCAGATTGGGCCCAGATGATAGGGCTAGGACCAAGCTTTCCCTTAGCCAACGGGGGGAGGACGAAATAAAAAAGGCAGGCACCCCCTCCCCCCCCGGGTGGGCCGTGCACTAAGCAAATCCTGGCTAGGTCCAAGCCTGATGACCAACCCACTAAGCTGAACCCTCAGACTCAGTGGGTGACAAGGGTGGCTGCATACTTGGCGCACCCAGCTTCAGGTGTGAGTGTGGGTGTGGGTGAGTGCGGGTGTGGGTGTGGGTGAGTGTGGGTGTGGGTGAGTGTGGGTGTGGGTGTGGGTGTGGGGGCCAAATTGCGAATTGCATAACTGAGCCTTTGTGTGTTCATGGTATTTCTCTTTCACAGCCATGTGCAGTGCTGTGGTTTTTCTTGTTGTCTGATCCTGCAGAGTTTTCTGTGGCATTTTTTCAGCATTTGATGCACTATTATCGAGACGAAACGACAAGGCAGCATTTCACGTGCCATGGGCACTATTATGGACGAGTTTGGAACTGGTTTGTTGAAAAACTGGTAGACCTGAATCATGCTTGTTGGTGCTTATCTGTGCTATGGACTGCAATCCCAGAGTCTAACTGATCCACATGAATGAATCAACCCCAACCCCCAGACCGCAAAAAAAAAGCCCAAAAAATGAATTAATTTTGGCGCAACGCCCTACCCAAAAATGGGTTCCGCAAAAAAAAATCGCGAAAATAAAATATGTTGTGCCCATTTTGGATGCTGTCGCAAAAATTTTGCTTATTATTAATTCAAAACACCCAACGCAAAAATTAGGATTCCGCGAATCTTTAGGATTTGTACGGTAATCCATACTACCGGCCCACACCCACACCCACACCCACACCCACACCCACACCCACACCCACACCCACACCCATACCCACACCCACACCCAGACCCACACCCTAGGCACAGAAAGGCGGACCACATGAAAAGCCCGCGAGCAACACAGAACTAGCCCCTTTATCTGCTTTGGGGCACATCAGCATCCGGATTGAAATATCTAATATCATGATAATCCCGGATGCCCTGATACCTGGTCCCTGATTCATCATTCTCTGAAAAGAAAGCAAGGTGCAGAATGGGGCATGAGACACGGAAAAGGGGGGCAACAAGCAGTGGGGCAAACTCGCCCGCGATGACATTCTTGCAAAAAGGGGGGCAGGGGCAAAAGAAATTTCTTTTTTGCATTTTTTTTGCTGAACCCATTTTTGTGTACGGCATGACACCAAAAATTAATGTATTTCTTGCGTTTTTATTTTGCGGACAACATCACCTTGTGCCGGGAATTAAATATTTTCGCAAATCTTTAGGAATTGTACGGTATTGCGTCATGTAAAGCCCAAGGGAGGCAGCAACGGGAAGCAACGCAGGCAACCCAGGGGTGTGTGTGCATGATTACCTGCAGTATTTGAATGATAGGGAAACCTGAGCCAGTCGTGTTAGGGATGGGGTTCGGAGTCCGTGGCAGGCTTGCATGCACATACCCTGGGAAGGACCATGCGTTCTATTATTGGAGAATGGATGCAATGGATGTTCATCATGGGCATTTTTTGTGGTAGGCCGCCATCAGCAGATGGGAATACTGGCCCCTGTCATTGGAGCTCTTTCCCCCAGACCACCGCCCCCAGCAGGTGGGGGCTCCCATGACACCCCCCCAGCCCTGAGGGGCATTGAGAGGGGTCTCCACTGTACAACACAGAGCTCCACTCTGACACCAAAGGAACGGAGAGCAGGGCAGCGGCTCAGGTACCAACCGCACACCCCAAGCTGAACACACCCCTGAGTTTCTGCAGCAGATCAGGGCTGTTTAGGGCCAAAAGGAAAAAAAGATGCCGCCCTCCGGTACGCTCGGACTTCCGTAGAGCACCAGCCGACGAATCAGTCCAGCCAGTTGGCCATCAACTGCCGTCGGTTGAGTTAAGTTAGCTGAGTGTCAACTGAGGTCGCTTGACCGAACCCTGCTACCGATAATCTTAGGCCGTCCTTAATTGAAAAAAAATATTGCAACCGCTGCAACCCCTTTGAGCAAAATGTGAGGTGCTAAAGGCTCCTACAGACATCTTGCAGCGGCTCCAACTCGCCTGCCAAAGGGTCCCTGTGGAGCATCCTACGCAGGCACGAGGGGAATGTGCATGCCCAGAGCGCTAACAATGACACCTAGAAAAGCTGCATACACACAGCTGGATATGGGGCGACGACAGCCCCGTCTCGCACCACATGGCTGCCCCGCCCACACCGTTCCAGGCCCTGGACCCCCACCCACTCCCACCCCCACCCCTCGCAGTGCACACCTACGTTGCGGAACAGTGCAATGGCCAGATACCCCCTGGCCCTCAGGAGGTACAGGAAGAGCTCCCGGTAGGTTTGGCAGTAGCTGGAGGACTTGCGCAGGAACTCCTCCGGGAGCGACATGATGAAGAGGTTGGCGTTGAGGTCCCCGGAGTGGCTGGCGAACCCCGGGGCACAGAGAAGGGCTTGTGCGATCTCGAGAGAGCAGCGGTTGTAATACAGTTGGCACAGCAACTGGTCGGGAAGCACCTCGGAAAACACCTGCAAACAGTTGGAAAGCGTTGGCAGCGCCGTCTGTAACGCAAAGAAAAAGCTTGTTTGATGTGCAGTTCGCCCCACAAACACGCACACGGAAACAATCAGACACCCCACACAGCAAAGTTTCAAATCAACCAGCACTACATTATTCTGAAGGTCACTCCCGGTGTGGGGGGGGTTGGGGGAGGTTGGGTCTTGGCTTGCGCCAAAGGCAGTGTCCCATGGCCTGTGTGACCTTACCTCACCGGCATGACTGGGTCCCTACCTTCGGTTGTCTGGTCTCACAACCGCCCAGACTGCTGACGATCCCCAAACCTCACCACAGCACTGGCAAGAGGGAGATACCGCCCGTGCAAGTGTGTATCGGTCGCACACCCCCCAGGCCTGCGGGGGGGGGGGGTTCAGGGCACAGGGTCAGGCACAGTGGCACACCTTTGTTCTTCTCTAGCGGGCTGCGGTCCTTGTGCGGGCGGGGGGGAGGGGCGTTGTGTGTGCCGAGTGCTCCGGGCCCCAGCAGCGGGGCGTGGGTGCCCTACCACAAGGCCGCTAGGGGAGTCTGTGGGTCGGTTGACCTGCAGCTTCCTCCAGCCCACGACTGCACCCCAGAGGGGTGCATGGGGCATGCAGTCTGAGGCGCTCCTTGACTGACCCGGAGGGTCACAAGTGGCGCTGCACAGAGTGTCAGACCGGCTGAGGGCGTCCCAGTGGATGGAAGGTCCTGGGGCGTGCTGCGCACTTCCCTGCCCCAGGAGCACTTCGGGGAGCAGAGCTCCCGGGGAGCCCGCGGTGGGGGGGTTGGTTTGTGCGAAGTTTGGCGAAATTTGGTGCCGAGAAAATCTGGCACCAATTGTCAAAAAGCACTGAAAAAATGGGGACAAAAATTCCCAGATTGTGGCACAACGACCCCCAAAAACCCCTGGAACACGGGGTATGGGCCCCAAAATACCGTGGCACAATTTGGTACACTTTTGCTGTGCCATTCCAAGTTCCGCCTGTTCCTAACCGCCCAACCCGCGGTAATGAAGAGAACAAGTACGAACCCTCACCTGCAATCGGTGGTGAATGAACAAAAATTTGGCCATTCACCGCCAGTGGCCGGAGGCGGGTTAAGGGCCGTTGGTTGGCACGTAACCGCCGGAAGAAGATACCCGCAGTCGCAAAGTACAGAAACGGATGCAAATGAACCCCCAACTGATCATCCCTTTCACAGTCCAGGTCGCCGACACACCGGGACCATTCGAAACGGCTCGCCGGGTGGTATCAATATCTCCAAACCGCGCGCGCGCTCCGTGTCCGGTGTGCACTACACAGACCAAATCTACAGACGTTCCTCCTTGCGGTGCATGCCCCCCTCCCCCGCCCCTGGCAAACAGCCGATACAAGACCATACACGTGCTCGTTTACAACTGCGAACGAACTACTGCCAAGTCTAGAAAAGGGCGCAGGCGTTTGTAGCACACGCGTGCCATACCTGGTACTACTGAGCAGCACCTGCCCAGGACTGCATAACACAACGCCACAACACAACACGACACGGCAACACAACGCTACACACATGCAAAATGCACAACACAAAACAGTACACAACACGACACAACAATACACAACTCGACACAACACAACGCAACACAACCCAGCACAGCACCACACCACACAACACAACACAACACAACACAACACAACACAACACAACACAACACAACACAACACAACACAACACAACACAACACAACACAACACAACACAACACAACACAACACACCGCAACGCAACGCAACGCAACGCAGCGCAACACTGCACAATGCAACGCAACACTGCACAACACAACAAAACGCAACACAACACAACACAACACAACACAACACAACACAGACAAACAAAACAAACAAACAACTCACATCACAGCCCATAGCAGCAGGAAAGAACACAACAGAAGCAAAGGACACACGCAGAAATACGACCAGAGCCAACACGTCGCAACAGAATGTGAACCTTGCCACAACAAATTGCGGGGTCATAGTCCTGAAGATGAACCAAAGCGTGCTCCTTCCTTTCCTTTGCACGGAATCCATGCGACCGATGAAACTCCGGAATCCCAACAGAGGCAGACAGAAATCTGAAAGTGGACCACAGCGATACAAATCCTAGAGCTCGATCCAAATGGCACTGCGATAAAGAGTGACTGCACCATCAATATCCAGTGCACAATGCATTGCAATGTGACACAATGTAACTTGACCTTCCTTTGTAGAACGTAGCGATAGGCATTGGGTATGGGTGTAAACAGGGGCAGGGGGAAGAGACTGCAGGAAATGGCCTCCAAACAAAATGGAGCGAAGTCTGCATCGGCCCGGCTACAGCCTGGAGGCACACCCCCACACAATACAGTCAAGTGCGTTGCACCAGAGGTGCCCACCAGCAAACCTACTTCACCTGTATGGCCCATCCCCCCCCCCCCCCCCCTAGCCGCGAGCCAGAGCACCTTGCAATGACACCGAACCTCGTTGTTGATGCCTTCTGTCTGCTTCAAACAGGAGTGCCCTGGAGGGGCACCAGAAACTGTAGCATTGCGGCCACACCGGCAACAACACTACGCTACCTGACGAGCAGCCACCGCCAGTGTAGAGAGGAGACCACAGGACGCATGCCTCCGTCCCTTCCTCCCTCGCGCACCCCACCCCACGCTCCGCCTGGCGGTGCAGAGTGTCCGCTGTCCACCATTCATCAGGTCTCGGCCTGTTTCTGTGCTGCGTAGACGTCCCACCCCAACCGGGGGGGGGGGGGGGTGGACAGCCAACCACCCAGCCAGCCCGCCAGCCACCAAAGCAGTACACAAGACACGAGCAGTGGACCAGATTTCAGAAAATTCAGAAAATTTTGAAGCGGATGAGCAGTCTATTCATTGTCATCACTGCTTGAGTCACATGATGAATCGGAGGAGCTTGAGAAATCTGAAGAATCACCGTCCTCATTTGAGGAGTCTTCAGACCGCTTCGTTTTCTTACTTGTACCCTCCTTTGCATCCTTGGGCTTGCTTGGGTGTTGGGAATACTGGTCGCTTTTTGACGAAACCGCCAAGCGTTTCAGCCTGTTTTGAAGCAGCCACGCAAGATTTGTGCTCAGCAGACTTCAGATGCTCACGTCGAGCTTTCTCAAGGTCAGCAACATAGAACCCACACTCACAAACTTTTTTCATAGTGCCTAGAAATGGGGACTGTTGCAGATAGTGGGTGAAAAGGAAAACCGCCCAGAATCCCAAGAACGTCCCACCCCCACCTCTGGGCCCCCTCGTCTAGGCGGGATGTAGCGCTGCAGCCTATGCAGCTAGCACCAGTGGCACCCAGGGCAGAGAAGCACTCTCTGCGCCCTGGGGCCCCTCCACCTGCCCAAGGTATGCCCTGGGGCGTGGGGAGCCTAACCCAGCCCATGTGGCAACACCACCTGTGCCAAAGGCAGTCAAGGAGTGCACGTCTGACCCAGTCGTGCCACGTACCATCGCCTTCCCGTGCCGACAGGCAGTTGTGGAGCGGTTGGGGAGCTTGTCCTTGTGACGTGGAGGTTGCGAGCCCAAGCCCACATCTCCCCCGGTGGGCTCAACCTCAGGCTCTCCGGCCCCCATGTCGGGGCCTGAAGCACCAGGCACACACTTCCCCGCGCCGTGTGTAGACACCGAACAACATTGGAGCAAGTAGGTGTGCGACAGCCCCCCCACCCCCCGTTGAGACACACAAGGGCGCATACACAGAGGCACGGCGGCATCCCCCGCCTGCAAGTGCCACCGCGGGCAGGGTCTAGGGGCGGTCAACAGTCCGGTAGGCCTTTTGACCGGACATCCTGGTACAGCCACCTAGTCGGGTCCCGCAGGGAAGGCAGCGTGGACCATGGGTTGGCAACCAAGTGAGGCCTTGACCCAACCCAACCCAACCCCGCCCATAGGCCAAACACGGAGGACATCCTGCTTCCCCCATCCTCATGCCCACCCACCCACAAAACGCTTTCTCAACCCAAATCTTGGTTCGGGAAAAATCACTTTTGAAGAGCCGCAACCGTAACCGGAACTCGCTTGTTCTTGTTGCAAGGTGCGCCTTGGTCACCTTCTATCCCGTTCAAGCTCCATAGAGCATTCAGTTCCTTGGTGCCACTTTTCCATGTTCCCTCCGTCCCACCCCTCCCGACTGCTTACTAGGGTTCTCGTGTGAAGGCTCCGGACTCTGCCTCAGCGGAGGGTGCTGAACACACAGAGGTGGTGTGCTGGTTGGCACTTCCGGTTTCACTCACTTGGCTCTGCTTTGTGGAGGGCCTCCAGGCTAGGCTGTGGCTGTGGGACGCGTGCATGCACCATGGACCTGGTTGTTGTCAAGCCCGAGCCGTATGCCCCCCCCCCCCCTGCCCGCCAAGTATTTGACAGATAGATGGGGGGCGGGTCGCAGCGGGACTGGGTCTAGCCGCCCCCCTCCCCCCCCTCGTTCCACTCCCAGGCATTGGAACACATGGGGAATGTATAACTCCACACAAACACGCACTTCACCCCCATAACCAGTAGCTAGTAGAATCCCACAGCTGAGATTCACCGTCAGTAACTAGCTGTGGATCCAAGTTAGGGAAGGGGGGGGGGGGCATTGCTTGAGCAGAAGGGGGAGTGGGGAAGGGGGTCTAGGGGAGGGGGGAGGGGGGGAGGGGGGAGGCCCCCCTCCTGCCGAAATGCAGCATATCCACCAGGAACTGCAAAAATGTACCACACTGACCCATTCAGCATATCTCTCGGGGACAATCATCATATGCCAAAGCGGAGCAAATTCAGACTTTTTCG
The DNA here is from genome assembly GCA_964036045.1 of Eutreptiella sp. 'Long Island Sound 2002'. NCBI lineage: Eukaryota > Euglenozoa > Euglenophyceae > Eutreptiales > Eutreptiaceae > Eutreptiella > Eutreptiella sp. 'Long Island Sound 2002'. Next base: position 6,675,149 of record OZ038382.1, on the reverse strand, counting down.
GGTTTTTCTCAAGTTTTGGTTCAATGCACCAAAATTTCGTTTCCTTAGGGGGTGGTATGTGTATACTTTTTGAAACTACATGAAAAGGGCTTGAAAATGAGCTTGGAGCCCGGGCGTATCTCACCAATATGTGAAAATGCGGGTCGCCGCACAAAAACCATTTGGCCTCAGATGGCACTGTTTTTGGACAGGAAGCAGGGCCGTTTTTGGCCACATGGTTTTCGTGCTGGACTCAAATCTCAAACATATGGGCAGTACAGCATGCAGACCACATAGCCTTTATCAAGGGCTTTCTGAATATACCCCACATAGCCCCCCTTACGGGACACATAGAAATACGGCAACAGTGACACCGATCACTGAAAACCCTTCATGTTTATTTCTGCACGATCCCAAGAGATATACCTTTGTCATAATGTCTGAAGACAGACAATACAACTCATCTTTTTGGGTCCATACATTGTGTCCTCATCAAAACACCACCAGGCAACACAAACAGGAAATGCGGAGGAATGCTCATGGTCATAGAATTCTTTGTCAAAGTGCAATCAGAGTTGGACTCACCTGAGCTGGAGTCACCATGGTCATCCTCTTCTGAACTGAAACAGGAACTAGAAGAATCTGAATTGCCATCAGGCACCAACAGTCCCCCAGAAAAATTTGCTGTGCTGCGGCATGCTGCGGCATGCTGCGGCATGCTTCAAGCCGTTGGTGGGGGTAACCTAACTTTCCAAAAAGCTTCAAAGGTAGCAAACCGCTACATCAAACACAAACCCTGGGTGTCAGTACAACATAGGTGCCCAATGCCTTCTCCAATTGCCCACTGCAAACAGTCTGTGGTACTCCTGGTTGTCTCCTTGTTCCTCTTGGGTTGTGTTGTCCCCTCGGCAGTGGGTTCAACAGTAGACATCAGAAGACAAAGTGAAGATAACAAGGGCCTGTCAAAGCACAACACCACGAGGAAGGAAAAAAGGGGGGGGGGGGATAGGTCAGCCTGAACCTTTGCTGTCTCTGCCTGTAGGACATCGTGGGAATTGAATCAGGGACCTGTATACCACAGCCACTGCATCTATCCACTAGAGTACCATCATTCTCTACTGCACAGGTGCTTAAAGATGGTATCAATATTTTGGTCTGAGCCGAATTTTCAGTGTGCTGCGGCATGCTTCAAAACCGCCACCAACAGGCCCCAAGATCAGGTGCTGCGGCATGCTGCGGCATGCTTCAACCGTTGGTGCCTGGTTGCCATTGGAGTGTTCAGAAACAGTGTGGAACCTGCTTTCTGTGCAGCATTGTATGCCTCTTGCCTTTTCTTCCCACTTCATCTATCTTGAAAGCGAAAATAGAGGATCGCGGTTATAACATCCAAAACCCTGATTCTTACATGATTTAGAGTGAAGGGGGGGGTCCAAGGGAGGGGGGAACTGTGCCCAAAGGGGAGGGGTCCCCCCCATGCCGATATGGAAATTAAAGCAACACCGGGGGGGGGGGGGGGGGCTTCTGAGAAATCGGGGAACATGCCTAAAACCCCCTCCAGACCAACATTTAAAACAGGGGGGAGGGGGTTGAGGGGGCTTTTAAGGGGGCATTTCGCTGCGCGGGGTAAAATCGGGGGGTTTGAGGGGAAAACTGAATGGTGTCGCACAGGAACGTGAGGGCAAGGCAGAGATGTACCTTCCCAAGCCCCTGGGGGCATGCCCCTGGACTTCTGGAAGAATGCCCCTGCCCTCTCAGGGTCGCCAAATCAGAGATCAAAAACTTGGTCTCCACAGACATTATTCTGAAAAGGGGGGGGGGGGTTGTGTCGTCCAATGCCCTTCAAACCCTCCACGGAGCACTTGGCCAGCCGAGGGCCATTTCTTATTATGGATATATCGCCACGGAGACCCCGGTCTGACCCCTGATTTCAAAACCACGGGGAGTCGCGTCCCAAGGAGGCGGCCCGAGGAGGCAGCCCCCGTGGTCGCTTCCTTCCCCTCCCTGTCCCCTCGCAGCCCGGGGCCATGCACCTTGCATTATGGATGTTGGTCAGCGCCACCAGAGACTTCAAGTGGCTGAAGGATGTCTGCAGCTTCAATGACAGCAGCAGGACTTTGTAATCCGTCAGTATGGGGTCTGCAGACATGCAACAGGCAGACGTGGGCGTTGGCGCGTGACGCAGGTCTTCGATGAGGTCACGTGTCCAAGTGCCGTGTGCCTTCGGTGGCAATCACAAATGCATTCAATACCCACAAATAAACGTTGAGATTTAGTTGAGTGCATTGCACAGGCAATGGGATGAGGTTTTCGGGACAGGGTGGGGGGGTCTGGGCTGATAGGATGGGGCAGGAAAGGGCATGAGGAGAGAGCGCAGACTGGGCTCTCCTAGAAGTGTAGGCAGGCGACCTTTAGGATCAACGGTGTCATCACAGTGCTCTTGGCTGTTCGGATGCGCAGCATAATACGCTGGCAGAACGACAATGATCTCCGCCCGATGCAGTGCCGCCTTGAGTATAGGGCAAGCAAGGCACGTTCACAGCCACCGCAGCGATTGGCCACAACACAGTCATGATGACAACCACAACTGCTTCCGCAAGAATGCACCACAAAGCGCTCCACAGCAGGGCAACAAACGGTGAGAGACCTCGCCACCGGTGAAGCCTGAGCAGTGTTGTCTCCTTGCCGACTGCTATCGCTTGTCCCCCCGCCCACTAACCATCAACTGCTGTCAGTTTACCAGCAACTGCCGGGTGCACCGCCAGTTGCCATCAGTTTTCTACCAACCACCATCAGTCACATGAGCGTCGGTGCTAGGCCTGGGTAGCCGGGGACCGGGCTTGGGGCTGTTTCTGGGCTGTGACTTCAGTTGAGACTGTTGCTGGTGCTAGTGCTCATCCTGGTGCTGGTGCTAGAGCTGGCATTGGGGGGTATGGCTGGTTGTGGTGCCTCGGTGGTGGCTCACAACAGTCGCATTTATATCAGTTCTCAGCCGTTTCCCGCTTGCATGGGGCTAGGGGAACTTCGAGCAGAGGAGCTCCATTGTTTATCCTGGTCCTCCCCCTATCCGGGGATGAGGCAACGCCGGTAGAGCGTTGCCGACGGGCGTTGCTATCTCCTTCGAGATAGCACTGGTACAAGCACGGTGTGTGTGCGGGGGAGGGGGTTGGCCATGGGAAGAGGGGGGGGGGGGGGGTGAAAGAAATCTTGTGCTAGTGGCGGTTGTGGTTGTGGTGCGCTGGGGCTGGGGTGGGGGTGGGGGCCGGTGCTGGGGTGGCTGGTGGTGAGCCTGGTGGTGGTGGTGCTGCTAGCGGCGGCGGTTGTTGTTGTTGTTGTTGTTGTTGTTGTTGTTGTTGTTGTTGTTGTTGTTGTTGTTGTTGTTGTTGTTGTTGTTGTTGTTGTTGTTGTTGTTGTTGTTGTTGTTGTTGCTGCTGCTGCTGCTGCTGCTGCTGCTGCTGCCGCCGCGGTTGTTGTTGTTGTTGTTGTTGTTGTTGTTGTTGTTGTTGTTGTTGTTGTTGTTGCTGTTGTTGTTGCTGTTGTTGTTGCTGTTGTGGTGGTGATGGGGGCTGGTGCTAGTCCCAGTGCCGGTGCTAAAGGAGCGAACTCGGCTGTACACAACACCACAAGAAACACTTACCTCTAACCCCCCACTCCCCAGCCCCAGCCCCGGCCCCAGCACAGACCCCAGGCCCAGATCCACGCCCGGGCCACAGGCCCAGCCTCAGCTCGAGTCCCAACTCAGTCATGTCCCAACCACGGTCCCAGACACCGGTAGTCATCAGCCCCAGTGCAACAATCAGGTGCGGCAGCTGGGCACACAGCACCAGCTCCATCACCCGTGCCGGCGTGTCAGGTGTGCAGAGCAAAGGCTGATGGGGACACTCGCGTCACAATCATGGAGCCTTTTTGTCGCTAGGGCGTGCAGTTTGGGTCAGGGAGACGGACCTTTTGAAAGGAGCGCTCCACTTCACTCACAATAACGTGCACATGGGGCAGGTGCACAAGGGAGGCCAGCTGGTCCTCCGGGGGCTTGCAGGGGGTCACGAACACGATAGGCCGGTAGTTGTGATGGCGCTTGCTTCGGAGGGGCAGGACAAAATCCAGATAATTGGGGGCCCAACCCAGCACTACGATGTGGTGGTTCAGGGACACGCGCTTCTCGATCTGTGGACAAATGCAGCAAGACAGCAGGGCAGCCCGGAATGAAAAAAAGCAAAATTGCCGGACTACGCGCGTGCTGTCCCTGCCGCACACCACAGGGGCGGGGTGCAGGTACCGGGCGCGCCCGGTATGTGCTGTAGTAGTGGAGGGTAAGCCTCCGGTAGTGGGGTCCTGGGCTCGGGGTGGTTAGCCCATGAGTCATGCCTCACACGTGGTAGGGTCAGCCAGCCCCTCTGGATTCAAACACGACATCTCAGGAGCTGCTGCGGATGTCACTCAATGGGGTCGGCCGGAGTTGAACCCAGGACGTCGTACCTGCGCATCACGCCTAAAGACCACTGCGCTCCGGGAGTACCCCTGCGGTTGGCGGTTAATCATTGGTTCTTGCCAGTCAACTGACACCTCTTCAAGTTGATGTAAGACGGAGCCCGGTGTTCTTTTTTTGGTTTGGTTTCTTTGCATTCAAGACTGCCCTGAGTGGAGTTGATTGGGGTTTACACATCTAGCCTCCCGCACGACAAACGCAGCGTGGCAACTCTCCTTCACCCCCTCATCATTTGGCTCCTTCACCTTCTTGCCCCTCCTTGCCCCTCCCATGTCATCTGCCCCTCATTGATCCACAACCAAATTCTGGCTGAGCCAAGACTTCTCCAGCAGAGGGGGGGGGGGAACAGGACGCTTTTTAATTCAAATGAAGAAAAACGAACCCTGGCCGTCCAGTAGCCATCTCATTATTTTGGCCCACAATTGGACATCACTGGAAGGGCAATCAACAGCGGTTGGAGGGTAACCACCCAAAGTTGGAGGATAACCGACGGCGGTTGGTGGGAGACGTTGTTTTGAAAGAAGCGCCCTTGGGGCTGGGGGGGGTATCCGAGTTGAGCCCTCGGTATTCCCCGCCCTCAGCACATAGCAAAGGGACTAGGGGGCAAAGGAGGGGCAGGTTTTGGATTTGGATTTGGTGGCCGCTGTCAGGGCTCACAGGTCGCTCAGGGTCAGCGCCATGGCATGTGTGACAACTCTGCGCACCGGCCGGCCATTGTTGATGCGTTTTTCAGCATATTTGGCCATCTTGTGCGGGGGAGGGGGGGGGATACCCGGGGGGGGGGGGGGTGCGGGCGTATTTTGATATGGCAAAATGCGGTGAGGGGAAATTTTGGTACAAAATCTTAAATACCATGGAAAATGTGGTACACAATTTCCAAATAATGGGCAATTCAGGAATTGAACTGGGTGCTTCCAGTTTGCAGGTGTAGTACTTCTACAACTCAGCTATCTACTTTCCCTACTACTCACCTGTGAAACAGGGTTCAAAGTGAAAACATGATGTCCCCAACAATTCAGACCCTCGGAACCTTGTAACGGGGAGAAAATGTGCATAGATCCGGTAAAGGCAAGAACTTGGCTTCTGTCCTTAAATACCACGGCGAAATGTGGTACAATTTGCTGTGCCACATTTCGCCGTTCCGGATTTCGCACCTGCCAACCCCCCCCCCCCCCCCCCCCCGGTATAAGGGGCGGTGCAAAAGCTACTCAAGCGATTTTCAGCCTCAACAGCTCAAAAATTGAAGGGTTCAAACCCGTTTTTTTTTGTTGCCTGTCTGTGTGGCAGTGGGCGGGTGTGTGTGGCGTGGCGGTCTGTGGCTATACATGGTGGCGTGCGAATGTTTGTGGCTATGTGTGGTGGCGTGTGGCTGTGTGTGGCGTTTCAGGTCCAGCCATCCCACGAGGATTCCGGATCGGCATGACAGCCATCCGCCGTCACCTGACTGCCAACCCAGCGGTCTTCAACACGAAAAAAAGGGAGAAGCACAAGGCACTGGCCCCTGACAGGCTGCCCTGTGCCTCTCCCGCTTGGGCCATCCCGCACACGCTCCTTCCAGCAGTCCTCAGCCTGTGCAGTGGAGGGTCGCACGGGCACAGTACCACGTGCTCCGCGCCGTGCTCGCACACTTTCACCTCCCGGTCGTTGCGCTGGCGGAAACACGTCGGCTTAAGACCAAACGTCAGGGCTGCAGGGGAGATCTCGTCCAGCATGTGCAGTACGGAGCGGTCAAACTCGTACTCTTCGAAGTCGTAGCAGGCGGGCCCCTCGTCCCGGTCGACGGGCGGACTCAGTGAGCGTTCACCCTGCGGCCGGCGGTAGGCAACGTGATGCGCAGGGGATGGGTCTGGCACCTCTCCCACTGGTTGCCTCGCCCTGCCCCTTCGGAACACTGCACAGTGGACACGGTGGGCGCGTGGCACTGCACACAATGCACACACTGCAATGCGTGTGTTGCTGTGGTGGGGTCCAGTCATATCACAGCGGTCTGCTGGCAGCAAAACCTGGCCGACCAGCGCCCGGCCCGCTCTGAAACCGCAGCCCCCAAGATCGAATCCCAGAGAGCAGGGCCCACTCACAAGGGCGAGACACACGGCAGGACAGCTGCCGTACTGCGTATACACCGCGCCCCGCAGCCCGTCTGGAAATAGGTGCTTCATGATACGCAGGGTCTGCCCTGTTTTCCCGGAAAGCCAGTTCGCTGATCGAGATCCTGAACAAAGTGGGTCTGGCGTTACGTCCTGTGGAATTGGAAGCCCCGACTCTGAACGTTGAATAGTTCATAATGAACCCGATGTTCATTCAATTCCATTCAATTCATCATATCAATTCATCCAATTCATCACATACAAATGCATCAAATTCATCAAATTCATCAACTTCAAAGTTCATCAAATTCGAATTCATCAATTCAAAATTCATCAAATCAGATCAATTCAATAGTCAGTGGTCAACAGAACCAACATGTTCAATCCCCTATGTGCCCAGCCCTGTGCAGGGGGTGTGCGAGGGGCCCGGTATGGACTGGCGAGATGCTGTCTTTTGCAGCCACGAGTCCCATGATGCAGCAGGCAACAGTCAGCGCAAGGGCAGGAAGTCCGAGTTGCAGCCTTGACGGATAAAGCAGCACGTCTTCTGCTGGATACATCGCAGCCAAGTGGCTGATCAGAGCCACAACTTCTCTGCGGCCGATGCTGTTGGTTGCAGTGCCCTGGTTTTCAAAATCCTGCGCATAAGGAAGGGTATGGTGTGGGCTACAGGGAGGCGGAGCATTGCCGTAAGGGGCACAACACTGCAAGGACCTTCGGTGCCTGGGGCCCGTCCAACAGCCCCTCCAAGAAGCTGTTGGTCTTTTTGTCTGCTCTGCTTCCGGAGTCCATGGCCAAGGCATGCGCAATGTCCTCGTTCGGGGCCAAGACCAGCAGCTGATCGCCACTCTGCACGATGTATGCATCTCCTGCAGCACGCGCAGGGGTGGAGGTGCAGCAGTGCGCCAGGGGAGAAATTTGCAGGTGCCACCCCTACAGGACAGTGCCACGCTACTGGCAGCCCACACAGGGGCCAGCCGCAGAGGACAGCGCGGTGGAGCATGGGGAAAGGGGGGGTTGACCCTCCTCCTTGGCAACCAAGCTTTTGGGGCTGCTGCAGCACTCAGTGGTTAAGCTTGGCAGAGTTGTACTGTAGCTGCTTGCAGTCCATAAAGATGCAGCTCTCTTGCACAAAGGGTGGGGGGAGTCCTCGGTTATAAAGCGATGTCCCCGCCCCAACTACCTGTTGGCCAGAGGCTCCCTTGGGGGGGCTTGGGGGGCAGGGGGGGGGGTCTGGGAAGGGCGATTTTGATTGGCGGGGTGGGGGGGGGGGGGGGGGATTGCGTCCTGGGACCGGCAGGGCCGGCCCCTGTGTGCTCTCTTGCATGCATACCTGAGGGCAGTGGAGGAGGAAGCAGATATGGCACACACTATTGGTACCACAGGTGCAAGAGAAATTTTCTTTTCGAGGATCGCTAGAATCTGACTTTCGGACAACTTAGAAGGGGAGAGGGGGGGGGGGATTTGAATTTGGATCTGGAAACCAATCTTAAGGCTCAAAGGCCGTCCAGGGGGTGCGCGATGGCGTCCCCAACACCGGATATCGGCCGGCCATTGTATATGAAATGCACCCCCAGGACCCTCAACGGCCCCCAGGCGGAGGAAACTTGCTGACCCTGGCCACTCCGCCACCCCACTGTCGCAACCCCCAGAACCCTTGACAGCCCCAAGGCACTGTGAGACCCTGCCCTCTGCCATTGGGGGGGGGGGGGGGGTTGGCACAAGGAGCCCTCTGCCATTGGGGGGGGGGGGGGAGTCTCGGCTTGCACCAAAAGCAGCGTCCCAAGTGTGACCTTACCGGCACGGAGGGGCGACTACAACCGGGCCTGATGTGACCCGGCCCCCAACTATCTTTCAAAACTTGTGGGGGGGGGGGGGCAGTTTGGGAAGGGGGGGGGGGGGGTTCCTGCTAGGGGTCCGGGGGGGGGGGGGGGATGTTCCTGCCGGGGGTCGGGGGGGGGGGGGTCTGGCCGGGGGGTCATGGGGGCGTCCAGCCAGGGGTGAGGGTTGAGGGTTAGGGTCACCGAGCTGGTGGAACCAGTCCTTGTTTTATAACCCTTTTTAGGGTCTAGGGTGGACCTACCAGGTTTAGCAGCAGCAGCAAGCAGCAAGCAGCAGCAGCAAGCAGCAAGCAAGCAGCAGCACGCGCCAAATGGGGGAAAATCAGAACTCCGTCGTGGAGTTTCGGATTTGGTTGAAATTTTGGTGGATGATACCTATGGGTGTGAAGTAAAATCACACAAAGATTGAGCAAGAAACTCAACGGTGGCGGCCGGGAACAGTTGTCGCAAGTGGCGGACCTCGGTTTCAAAAACTGCAGTTTAGGGCCAAAAACAGCCATTTTTGGGCCAAAACAGCCCTAGAACCCATTCAAAACGGCCAAACGAAGGGAAAGGGTGGGAACACTCTATGTACGGCTTGACTTTCCCATGTCAACGAGCCCTGTGCGGCCCTCTAACTCCACCATATGTCCTGGAAACGGCCCAAAAAGGCCCCCAGAAGCCACAAATTTCGTGTAGACTGGTTGGCAACAGCCACAAACCAAGAACAGGCCATATCTTTGGCTACATGGCTCAAAATGCGATTCCGAGGGCACCTACTCCACCCACAATCCCCCACTTTTTGTGGTTTCCACCCCTCAGAATTGCCCGAACGGACGCCTAGACGCCCGTACCTAGGCCCGGTAGGCTGCGGCAAGCTGCAAGCTCAAACTCAAACAGGTGGGTGTCCAAATGGGTCATTAGGGTCCAATAGGGGCAAAAAGATGACGTTTCTCAAAAATGATCCTAGACCATGTGTGATGCTAAAACAAGTGTTTTTGGGCTGGTTTGAGCTTGTGGTGGCCCATTTTGGTCCTCCGAAAGTCCCAAAATGCCCTGAAAATGGGCTGTTTTGGGACCAAAAATGGGTCAAAAATGGGGTCAAAAAAGCATTTTTCCAAAACTCATCCTAGACCATTTGGGGTGCACAAAAGGGTGATTTGAGCCCATTTTGGGGCATTTTGGCCCCTCACAAGTCCACAAAAGCCTTGAAAGTGGGCCTTGTGGTGAAGGGGATCACTTGCAGGCTGATTCCACTCTGTCAACGACCTTCAATGTGTGACTCATTGGTGTCCGTCACCATTCATATCTAATGTTCCCTCCCCCACCAGCTCGGTCCCAATATTCAGTCTTGATTAAGGTTAGGGTCACCGAGCTCGTGGAACCAATCTTGGTTTTATAACCCTTTTTAGTGTCTAGGGTGGACCTACCAGGTTTAGCAGCAAGAGCAAGCAAGCAAGCAGCAAATGGGGAAAAATCAGAACTCCGTTGTGGTGCTTTGGATTTGGTTGAAATTTTGGTGCATGATACCTATGGGTGTGAAGTACAATCACACAAAGTTTGAGCGAGAAACTCGACCGTGGCGACCGGCAAAGGGATTCGCAAGTGGCGGACCTCCGTTTCAAAATCTGTCAAAAATGGCCAGAAAATGCTTTTTTTGGGCAGTTTGGGTGCCTAGGATATGCGTGAAGGGGTCCATCTGCATTGGAACTAACCTAAATGATAAACAAACACCTTTCATCATCGTTTAGTGTGTTATGTACCCGATTAGGGGCCTCAACGACCTCTTTTTGGGCCCAAAATACCGCAAAATCAGCCTGAAAAGCACCCTTTTTGCATACCTTTTCAAATCACACCTTCTCGTGCCGTGTTTTATAGCCATGGATTGCATTGGGCACCCTTGTGGTGATTAATAACGATGAATGGGATCATTTTGAAGCCTTTTCCACATTGTCATCACCCTTCATGGTGTTCAGCGCGGACGGTGCACGTGCTAGGGTAGGGTCACGGGGGTCATCTGTGGGTCCAAAAATGGTCCAAAATCATTTTTGAAAATTTGTTCCTAGACCACATGGAATGCCAAAACAAGTATTTTTAGCCCGTTTTGAGCCCATGGTGGCCCGTTTTGACCCTCCAAAATTCCCAAAAAACCTTGAAAATGGGCTTTAGGTTTAGCAGCAGCAAGCAGCAGCAAGCAGCAGCAGCAGCACACGCGAAACGGGGAAAAATCAGAACTCCGTCGTGGGGCTTCAGGTTAGGGTTAGGGCATTGGCAGGGAAACCCATATACACATGATGAACAATCACCGTTGGTCACTGTCTAATGGGTTTTACACCCAAGTAGTGCGTCCAACGACCTCTTTAGGGGTTCAAAATACCGCAAAATCGGCCTTGAAAGGCACCCTTTTTTGCATAATTTTTCAAGTTGCACGTTCTCGTCACGTGTTTTTTTGCCATGAATTGCATTGGGCACCCTTGTGGTGCTGAATAACAATGAATGGGATCACTTTGAAGCCTTTTTCGATATTGTCATCACCCTTCGATGCCCCATTTTGGCACCGCAGAGTGGTGTTCAGCGCGCACAGTGCAGCACGTGCCAGGGTAGGGTTACATGGGTCATCTGTGGGTCCAAAAATGGTCCAAAATTATTTTTTCCAAATTTGTTCCTAGACCACTTGGGGTGCTCAAACAAGTGTTTTTGGCCCGTTTTGAGCCCATGTTGGCCCGTTATGACGCTACACAAATCCAAAAGGCCTTGAAAATGGGCTTTTTGGGTCAATAATGGGTCAAAAACGCGTTTTTCCGAAATGATAACTAGACCGTTGGGGGTGCATAAACAACTGAAATGAGCCTGTTTTGAGCCCATTGTAAGCGATTTTGGCCCGTCTAAAGTCACAAAATGCCCTGAAGGTGATGTTCCTTTCCCCACCATCTCGGTCCCAATATTCAGTCCTGGTTAGGGTCAGCCCTAGGGTTAGGGGTAGGGTTAGGGTCACCGAGCTAGTGGAACCAGTCTTTGTTTTATAACCCTTTTTAGGGTCTAGGGTGAATCTACCAGGTTTAGCAGCAGCAACAAGCAGCAGCAAGCAGCAAGCAAGCAGCAGCACGCGCCAAATGGGGGAAAATCAGAACTCCGTCGTGGTGCTTCAAATTCGGCTGAAATTTTGGTGGATGATACCTATGGGTGTGAAGTACAATCACACAAAGATTGAGCAAGAAACTCAACGGTGGCGGCCGGGAACAGTTGTCGCAAGTGGCGGACCTCGGTTTCAAAAACTGCAGTTTAGGGCCAAAAACAGCCATTTTTGGGCCAAAAAAGCTTTGGAACACAATCAAAACGGCCAAACAAAGGGAAACGGTGGGTACACTCCACATGCGGCTTGACTTCCCCGTGTCAACGAGCTCTTCGCGGCCCTCTAACTCCATGATATGTCCCGGAAACGGGCCAAAAAGGCCCCCAGAAGCTCCAAATGCCGACAGCCACAAACCAAGAATAGGCCATATCTTTGGCTACATGGCTCAAAATGCGATTCCGAGGGCGCCTACTCCACCCGCAACCCCCCACTTTTTGTGGTTTCCACCCCTCAAAATTGCCCAAACGGACGCCTAGACCCCAATACCTAGGCCCACTAGGCTGCGGCAACTTGCAAAACCTAGACCATGTGCAACGCTAAAACAATTGTTTTTGGACCGTTTTGAGCTTGTGGTGGCCCATTTTGGTCCTCCGAAAATCCCAAAATGCCTTGAAAATGGGCTGTTTTGGGACCAAAAAAGGGTCAAAAATGGGTCAAAAACACATTTTTCCGGACCTCATCGTAGACCATTTGGGGTGCACCAACGGGGAAATTGGCCCATTTTGAGCCCATTTTGTGGCATTTGGCCCCCAGAAGTCCAAAAAGCCTTGAAAGTGGGCCTCGTGGTGATGGGGTTCACGTGCAAGCTGATTTCACTTTGTCAAGAGCCATCAATGTGTGAATCATTCTTGATGTCCCTCACCAGTCATAGCTGATGTTCCCTCCCCCACCAGCTCGGTCCCAATATTCAGTCTTGATTTAGGGTTAGGGTCACCGAGCTGTTGGAACCAGTCTTGGTTTTGTTACCCGCCTTAGTGTCTGCTTTAGGGTGGACCTAACAGGTTTAGCAAGCAGCAAGCAAGCAAGCAAGCAAGTAGCAAGCACACACGAAATGGGCACAAATCATAGCTCCGTCGTGGTGCTTTGCATTCGGCCAAAAAGTTGGTGAATGCTACCTATGGGTGTGAGGGACAACCACACAAAGTATGAGCCAGAAACTCAACGCTGGCGGCCGGGAACAGGCGTTGCAAGTACCGGACCTCCATTCCAAAATCTGTAATTTAGGGCCAAAATCAGCCTTTTTTCGCCCAAAACCGCCCTAGAACCTGCTGAAAACGGCCAAATGAAAGGAAATGGTGGCTACTCTACACATGTAGCTAGACTTCCCCGTGCCAAAGGGCCCTCTGAGCCCCTCTAACCCCACAATATGTTCCGCAAAACGTCCCCAAAAGGCCCCGAAAAGCCCCAAAATTTGTGCACATTGGCCGCCGATAGCCCCAAACCAAAAACAGACCATATCTACGTGGCTACGTGGCTCAAAACACGATTTCGAGGGCACCTAATCCACCTACAACCACCCAATTTTGGTGGTTTCCACCCCTCAAAATTGCCCTAAAGGATGCCTAGACCCCCGTACCTAGGCCCAATGGGCTGCGGCAAGCTGCAAGAGGTAGCCCAAAGAGGTGGGTGCCAAAATGGGTCAACAAGGTCCACCGGGTGCAAAAATGTGAATTTTTGCAAAAATGATCCTGGGCCACATGGAATGCCAAAACAAGTGTTTTTGGCGCGTTTTGAGCTCGTGGTGGCCCGTTTTGGCCCTCCTAAAAGCCCAAAATGCGTTGAAAATGGGCTGTTTTGCCGACAAAAATGGGTCAAAAATGGGTGAAAAATGTGGTATTCCAAAAATGATCCTAGACCATTTGGGGTGCACAAACAAGTGAAATGAGCCCTTTTTAAGCCCATTGCAAGCCATTTTGGCCCCTCCAAAGACACAAAATGCCTTCAAAATGGGCTGTTTTGGGACCAAGAATCAGTCAAAAATGGATCAAAAATGTGTTTTTCCAAAGATACTTCTGAACTATTTGGGGTGCACAAACCAGTGGTATGGTCCCATTTTGAGCCCAAGTTGAGCAATTTTGGCCCCTTTCAAGGCCGAAAGGGCCTTGAAAATGGGCCAATTTGGGACGACAAATGGCTCAAAAACAAGTCAAAACCATGGTTTCCCAAAAATGATCCTAGTCTAGTTGTGTTGCACAAACGGATGAATACAGCTCATTCTGAGCCCCTTTTGAGCCGCTCTCATCCACTTTCCAGTGTGTACCTCATTTGTCGTTGAACTCTCCTAGACGATGTTCTTTCCCTCACCAGCTCGGTCTCAATAGTCAATCCTGGTTAGGGTTGCTGTTAGGGCCTGCAGCCCTCCTGTAGCCCTCCTTCGGGTCAAAATTTTTTCTTGTTGCTTTAACACAAATATGAATTCTCTACAAAACTTTGAGTATTTTGAGTATATATATTTTGAGTATAAACACATAGTATGAAAAAAATTTTGGCGCCTTTGGCGCCGGACAGTTTTCTTTAGAGACACTTGTTGGTGGCCGACCCAGCACCACTATCTTTCAAAACCCGGGGAGGGGGGGGGGGTCGCATACAAGGACCCGGCCCGGCCGCCCTCCCCTGCTTACCGGCTCGAGTGGGTCCGACCTCCGGTTGCCTGGTCTCATAGCCGCCCAGACTGTTGATGACCCCCGAGCACACCACCAAGGCGCTGATGGGAGGGAGATATCAACGTGCCTGTGTGTGTTGTCCGTGCATGCTCAGAGGGGGTAGGAGCGCTGGGGGGTGGGGGCACGCCAGGTCTCACCTCTGGGAGGCGCACCGCCCTCATGATTCAGGGTTGAGGGGTACACCCAGGGCGTCTTTTGAGCAGGGGCGGGGAGGCGGGGGAGGGGGTTTGGGACCCCAAAGTTTGTGAACCAAAAATGGCCCGTCCAGATTTCCCAATTGTAAATTTCTTACAATGGGCACTTTGGTCTGGGGAGGGGGGAAGGGGGTTTGGGAAAGCCCCCCGCCCTTGGTTTTTAATTATCCCAAAGACGCCCTGGAGACACCCCTGTGACGTGCCCCAGACGCCCTTTGGTGTGCTGCCGCAGCGGAAGCTGGAGGGGAGGGGAGGGCAGGGGAGGAAGGGGGGTTGACAGCAGACCATATCCCCAAAGACCTTGCACCTGCCTACAGGCGCACCTGGATTCAAGAGGATCTTGCCCTGGTACGCCTTGGACCGCACGCCGAGGAGCATACACTCCTCGTGCGCGGTATAAAGGGTGTCGCACAGCGCCCGGAATCGGTGGTTGGAGAAGTGCTCGTGGAGCTGCACCTGGTAAACGCTGTGCGATGCCCCACGGGCATACTCCTGCAGCCACTCTTCCTGCAGCATCTGGAGCAAAATGAAGAGGCTTGGCCAAAGGGTACGGGTGGAGGTTGGCTCAAGGAGGCGCAATGTCAAAAGCAGTCGCAAACGCCAGCAGCGGTGCGACGCCGCTACAGTGCCGCTGGGCAACTGACGGCGGCTCACAACTTGTGCAGAACCATATGCTTGACCACGTTGCAAATTTGAGTGTACCTCCGCTGTGATAATCGCAGACTCTCCCAACATTCGGAAGAATTCGGAAACATTTCTGCAGCAGGCACACTGCATCGCAGGGGGGGCACACGTGCAGTTTGCGCCAAAGCTCATGTGCGAGATATATTGGGCCATTTGGCAACCCCAGACACACATGCTCCAGCCAGCACACACACCTCCGCCGTTGGCTTCAGACCTTTGCTGAAGGACATGGCGGTGCTGGGGGTCGTCTTGGGGTGCGGGAGCAAGGGGGTCCTGGGTAGAGGCGATCGGGGGGTTGGGCCCCTTACACCCCACATCCCTGTCCCCGTCACCGCCGCCTCACAGGCCCTGGCCCGGCAGACCTCAAATTGCTTTTTCGTTGGGGACGCGCTCGTCACCAAATTGGTCACGATGGTGTGCGCTCCGGGCGTATGGCACGATGAGGCCAACAACTGCATTCGGATCTCATTGACGCAAATCACCGCCGTTGCCCCTGCAGATCCAAAGGGAAAATGCGCTGTGCCAAAGAGCAGCGTTGGAGGGGCCCTCACGTTGGCGGAGGGGAGCGCCCGGCGGTACTGCGCGACACGAGGGGGGGGGGGGACCACAAATCGTCCGCAAATCTCGGGGCCACCCCCGAGACCAATGTCTGGGACCAGAGCGCCAGCGACCGTTGCCCAGCTGCCGCCGCCCGTCCACTGGGGTGTTGCTCCCGGGGACCGGCGGCCGTGTGGGGGAGCCATCAGGGCGCAATGTATATTCCGGTTGGCACTTCCTGGTGTGCACACGTGTTCGCCGTTTGAGGAGGGCATCCTCCATGCGGGGATGGGTCCGACCCGTTGGGTTGGGGGGTGAAGGGGGCCGGTTCAAGAATAGCGAGAGGTGGGGAGCCCGCTCACGATGCCACCGTGCCGATGTCCCCATTTAGAAACTGCCCCAGCCGCGGGCAGCACGACCTTGGGGGCCGGCACCTGGCGTTTTGCCTCCCCGCGGGCACACATCTCGGTTCTCGATCGGGGGGGTCCATCCGGCGATCAAGAAGTGGTCTTTTTTGTGTGTTTTTGGTTTGCGGGACTGTGCTGTGAGGGTTGCGAGGGGTTGGGGGGGGGGGATACGAATGATGTCCGTGCAGAGGACTGGACATCGTGCACCACAGGGGGGGGGGGGGCGTACCATCGGGCCATAGGCCGACTCCCTCCCACTTTCCAGCCAATTTCAGGGCGGGGGGGGGGGGGGGGGGGGGCTGGGTCTGGGGGGGGGTCTGGGGCCGGCTGAAGGGGAGGGGGGCACCCGGACCCCAACATATATGGCTTAAAATGACCCCCTCATCGCGGTAGACATTATTGCGGTATGTATGTTGGCAAAAAAAATTGCAACAGGGGGGGGGGGGGGCATGGTAGGTGGTACTTGTGTTTAAGGGCATAGCACCCCCGAGTCAATTCCCGGCCACTGTTGCCAGTGGCGCCCCACCTAGGCCGAACCATGCATGTTGTGAAGAAGGAGTTCATGTATGTTTCAAAACCCTTTGGAGGAGAGGGGGGGGAAGGGTTTGCAACGCGCGCAATACGTTTTTTTAAAAAAAAAAGTTCTCTCCACGCACTACGTGCCCACAACGTGTGCACGCACTATGCCCGCACACCGGTTGTACATCGTGGCGGGGCCCACAAGTGGGCGGAAATGCTACATCACCCCTGCATTCTCGGGGATCCCCAACAAAGGGGACCAAATCAAAGCAAAAAAAAACAAAAAAAAACAAAAACAAAAATTTTCCCATGGTATCCCTGATCCTGCCTACAGTCCTGCAGACTGACCCCACTGGGTTTGAACCCAGGACCTTCCAGTTGCAAAGGGAGTGCTTTACCCACTAGTGTATGGCCCATCTCTGACATACCTCTGCAGAGGCACTGCTTTACCAACTAGGGTATGGCCCATCTCTGACATACCTCTTCACACGGGTGGTATTCATATTTGGTCCAATTTGGTTTTCATCCACTATTGGGTTCTCCTAAAAAAACTGAGTATTTTGAGTATAGCCACATGGGGTGAAAACCCATTTTTTCACCCTCTACTAAGTCAAGCAAAATTTTCTTCGGGCGCCTTCGGCGCCCATGGTCCGGCACTTCCCAGCCAAAGCCCAGCTGGGAGGGGGGTTGGGTTGGGTTGGGTCAAGGCCTCGCCTGGTCGCCTACCCACGGTCCGCCGCGCCTTCCCTGCCGGACCCGACTGGGCGGCCGTACCCGGGTGTCCGGTCACAAGGCCTGCCGGACTGTTGACCGCCCCCAGACCCCGCGGTGGCGCTCGCGGGCGGGAGATGCCGCCGTGCCTGTGTGTATGTGCCCTTGTGTGTCTGGGGGGGGGGGGAGGGCTGTGGCACACCTGCTTGCTCCATTGTTGTTCGGCCGTGGCGCACATGGCGCAGGGAAGTGTGTGCCTGGTGCTCCAGGCCCCGGCAGGGAGGCTGGAGAGCCTGACTCTGAGCCCGCCGGGGGAGATGTGGGCCTGGGCTCGCAACCTCCACGTCACAAGGACATACTACCCAACCACTCCACGACTGCCTATTGGCACGGGAAGGCGGTGGTACGTGGCACGACTGGGGTCAGACCCGCACTCCTTGACTGCCTTAGGCACAGGTGGTGCTGCCTCGCGGGCTGGGTCCGGCTCCCACGGCCGAGGGCGTACCCTGGGCAGGTGGAGGGGCACCAGGGCGCAGAGTGTGCTTCCCTGCCCTGGGTGCCGCCAGTGCTGGCTGCACTGGCTGCGGCGCTACAGCCCGCGTAGACGAGGGGGCCCAGAGGGCACCACACCCGAATGGCCTCTCCTTTGAGGAAGGGGGGGTGGGTCGGCTGGTGGCTGTCTGGCCTCCAGGGGTCGCCCACAACTGCACTGGAGTGCACGGGGCTGTGCTGGCCTAGGCGTCTGTGATGAAGTTGGAGGGGCACGTGCACACCTGGAGGTTCCCTGGGCAGGCCGCTCAAGGGATACCCACAGCGGTCAAGCTGTGAGCCCTTCACAGCCTCCACTCTTTAGGCCCTGAGGGCGCCGACTCCGTGCACCCCTCCCGTCGGGGGCGCAGGCTGGGGGGGGGGGGGGGGGTAGGGTGGTGGATGGGTCTACCTGTTCACTTGTGTGGGAGAGGAGGACCACCTGCTGGGTTACCATGCGGGTCCCAGATCCCAACATACTCGTCGCTCGGCGTCCGCTCCCTGAGGGACCTCGATCACCATGTGACGGCCTGCAGTGAGGGTGCGAGGGCATGCTGGGGGGGGGGGGGTGCTGGGCCTGCTTTCGGTCCGGCCCCATTTCTGTTGGGGGGGGGGGTGGGGGCAGCAAAAGGTCTGCTCCCCTGTTTCCTGGTCCCCAAGGGGAACCAGCCCACGGCCTGCACCCTCGCTTTGTGGTGGCTGAAATTTGGGCCGACAGAGGCTGGGAGGGGGGGGGGGGGGGGGGTCGGCGTGAAGAGTCCGGTCCCGGCGCCCCCCCCCACCCCGTGTCGTGCACAAAGGGCGATGGTTAGAACGGTTCCGGAGCCCCGGGTCCTTCGCCCGCTTTTCATACCGTTTCCGTGCGTTGCTTTGCCGCTGCACGACCTTGTCCCCTTGGGCGTTTTGCGGTGCGCCCCCCCCCCCCCACCCTCTCCCTCGAGTCGGGTGGGTCGGAGCGGACCCCCACCACCGGGGGCGCCACAGCGCGATACCTCCCCCCGGGGAAGGTGCTACCCGGATGAGGCAGACGCACCACTGCCTGAAAAAGTGTGAAAACGTCGTCCCGACGTCCCAGCAAGGCAAGGCAGAACGCCCAGTACCAGAAAAATATGAACCTCAGCAAACCCATGAACTGCTACTATGACTGAACACGTGTGACATTAATTCATAGATCCCGTGTGTCGACTTGGGGAGAGGACTCTTGAAGTTTGCTAAGCATGCCCGTCAGTTCTGGCCTGTTTCGGTCCGCTCTGGTCTCAGTGAACTCACCGGCTTCGGAGGGGGGGGCCTCAGGAGTTCGTTAATCATGCCCAATGCAACTCAGTGTTCGTACACGTCTCAAGGTTTACAACAATCACATTCCATATAATCTGTTGCAGTATGTCACAGAGATCTCTAGCGGCGTCATCTGGGGGGGGGCCAGTGATGTTCGGAAAGCATGCCCTAGTCTCAGAATGTTCACCGGCTTCAGAGGGGGGGCCCTCACGAGTTCATTAATCATGCCCAATGCAACTCAGTGTTAGAACGCGTGTCGTGGTCTTCCAAAATCACATCCCTTATAATCAATTGAAGTAAGTTTCAGAGGTCTCTGGCGGCATCATCTGGGGGGCCTGTGATGTTCGGGAAGCGTGCCCACTGATGGTTGCGGATGGTAGGTAATTCGTGTGCACTCTGTGTGTCACTCGCCCTCAGACTCATGAATGTCCTGTGCTACGCAGGCCGTAGAATATCGTGACGTAGCGGGGCATGTGGCGCTGTATGCAACGGCTTGAGCAGTACTTTCGATTGCCTCGTATCGTGCTGCATGTCATTTCCGTGATCGTTATCTGCGCGGTGCTACGAGGCTCGCAGCATGTATCTTCGAATGTGGTTAATCGCACAGTGCAATCCGAGAGGCGATGCGGTGCAGCGTGGGTCTATGCATAGTGCTGATTGCCTTGTATTTCAGCGACTCGTATCTCCAGACATCTTGTGCCTGTACCTTCGAGCGCCATGTGCATGTACCTGGGTCTGACAGCGCGGTCCATAGTAAATATGACAATATCGTTGATTTGCCTCATTTGCTCAGCATCTCTCTAGAGCTCATCACGCCGTGCATGTGTCTATGCCTGGCTGCATTTTGGTCCCAGCATGTTTCAATTTTCTGTTTCTACCGTGGCAGCTGTGTGTCTCAGAATTCTGTCATAGTCCTTGTGAGCTAATGGCGCAAACTGATTTCGGGTCTTTGACACAGGCGGAACAAGCCAATGCAATTCAGCCTCAACATGTTTTTCCACTGATTGCAGTGGGGAGGACGACGGACACTGGTGATCTGCAGTTTTCTGCCCGGCTATTCGGTAAGGAGAAGAAGGAGGTCCACAAGATTCCCTACTCGGCAGCGCTCCTGGCAGGTCCCTGTACACTGTGGCCCATGTTCATGGCTCACCTGCCGTCCACATCCCTGGTCTGCCTGCGGGTTGCATTGCCAGCAATCAAGGTGGGAACGTGGAAAGAATGGGCTGTCTGGTTCGTCAACGTTTACACAGCATGGAGTGGTGATGAGCGAGTGCTGTGGCAGTCCGATGTCTGTGACTATATTCCCGATCCTGGTCTCCAGCGCTATCTGAAGGAAATGCCTCACGAAGAGTTTGTCAAGGTAGTTACGGGTGAACAGACGATGACACACAAGCACAAACTACGCGATCCGCTACTATGGTACTCGCTTTATTGCCAATGGGCGGCTGCTCACAACCTGTTGCCCATAGGAGCTTTAGTGCCAGATAACGATGACTCTGCATTCGACGAATGTCCTCTTAAGGCTGCCGACCGGTCTAAGATCATCTCTGCCCAACTGAAGGAATGGAAAGTGGAATTGTCTCGTTCCCCTTCTACTACAGCTCCAACTGAATCCTGGCGCCGACATCTCGACTTACCGACCTGCCTTCTACCATCCGACAAAGCACCGTCCGAAGACGCGTTTCAATCTATTTTAGATGACGTTCAGTACTATCGAGACTCACTGATGCGAGCTGCGACGGACTCTCTGCGGGAGCTACTCCTGTCGGCGAAAGTCGACGCGAAACAAGTTCGGAGCATAGAGACCGCTAAACGAGCTCCGCAACTACATGCTAGGTTGAAGCTCCTCTTGTCTCGTCAGTCCACTGCTGTGCGTAAGGTGCTATTACCCCAGCTAACGAAATGGAACAATCTCTGTATTAAGACAGCCCCCCCCGTTGTCCAGGCAGCTGATCGGGTGGCTTTTATGAAACAGTTCCGCGAACTGGTTCAATCTGCCCCTAGGAACACAGAGTGGTATGATGTGGCAGCGCATATGGTTTTCGCTGACCTACAAATTCCTGATCGTTGTGACGGGTTTGCTGAGGTTTCTGATGCTAAGTCATTGCTTAGGATCGCATGTCAGGTCGCTCAGTTTGGTAAGTCAAAGTCTGTCATGCGTGCTGTGCTTAAAGAATTAACAGCAGCTCTGGGTGCTACTCCCCCTGAGGCCTCCACTGCGTTGCCACAGACAGATTTCGATAACTACTGGCAAGAACCTCTTTTTGGAGACTCGTCTCCGTCGTCGGCTCAGCCTCCAGCTTCAGCAACGTCACAAAAACCTCAGGGAATAACTGGAGCTACCGAACCCGAGGTATTCCAGGCAACACCTCAGACAGGTGTCAAAGATGGTGTAGTCGTGCGACTGACAGGTCTGTGATCAGGCACAAGCGCAACAAGGTATCGTCAAGCGGTGCATGACATTTTCGGGGTCAGTTGCAACTTAGAGGACAATCACGTGTCTCGTGGATGGTACCATATCACAGTGCCCAAGACCACAGCGCAGAGGCTTTTCGGTGCTGAAGTAGCCATGGAGTTTAAATCTAAATCAGGGTTCTCCCTCAAGGCACGCACTCATGATTTGTCAGGCGAACCCTATGCTTTTCTCAAGCGTCCAAGGCCGGAGTCCCAATGGAGTAACGCCTCGTGGGAGTGGGATCGTCCATATAGTGATTGGTCTGCGCGCACCACGGATCAGACCGTTAACTGGTATACACCGTCGCACACCCAAGCGAGTCAGTCCTCATCCCAGAGTTGGTACTCTGATGGAGGTTTTCCACGCGGTGGTCATGCCAAAGGCTGGTACTGACTCCCACCATTGCCCCGGGGCTATTATGTCTCTGAGCTCAGTCATTGGGTAGTATGTGCTTGTGCCAGTGTTATCCCCAGGACCGCCTTGCGCGAATTTTTTGGTGCTCTTGCCTCTGTGCCAATGCCACAAGTATTAGATCCGTCAGAAACCGCAGGAGGCTGGTCATCCCGTGTGTGCTGGCAATGTGGTACAGTGGGGATAGGTTTTTCTACGTTTGTGTGTCCTCACTGCGCAGCTAAAGCATCCTTCGAGGTCCCAACAGTAACCATGGCGGTGGTGCGAGTAGAGCTGCCATTCCTGCCAACCGAAGTCCTTGAGGTACTACACCTCCTCCCGCCTGGAGTCTTCGTCCTCGAACTGTTTCGCCTAGTCAGATGGGCCCGCGTGGTGCGCCGCAAGTGCTTGCATCTATTGATATCAAAAGGTCAGGCTATAACACCGCCCATATGGCACGGCTCATCGATGATGGTCCTGCGCAGGGCTCCAGGCTCTGTCGCTAGTGGCGGAGCTTTCGGTTTGTCCATGTCACCTGCTCCAGCTCGGCCCTCGGTGTCGACCATGGCCTTTTTATGTAGTACTTCACTGTGTCCTCACTGTTCGCGTCCCCGGTGGTGCGACGTTCAGGTGATGCCTACAGGAGTGGGATTTCTTCGTACTGCAGTGTGTATGGGCGCATTTAACGGTAGCACATTCCTTACGAGGGACTTGGCAGCGCGTAGTGATGTGTGGGTGGAAGGACTGCATCTTGGGCGGGTTGTTCCGCTGTTCATGGTCGCTGGTTATTTCTGTGAGGGTAAGATAAGTTCGGTCCCGCCGCGCCGTTCCGGTGACTGGCACCGTTTCTTTCGATCTAGAGTAGAGCCTGTGGTCTCGGTCTCGACAGGTCTGCGTGTGTTGACTCTAAATTGCGGTGGGGCAGGAGACAAGACTCATCTTGTGGTGGGCTTAATTCTCAGTCAGGATCCTGACGTGGTTTTTTTGCAGGAACTATGGGATGCAGATTTTTCCTCTGAGGTGTCTCTGAGGATGTATGTGTTTTGTCCTGGTTCGGTGCGTGGTGCAGGAAAAGGTTTATGTATCTTGCTCCATCGTCGTCTGTGGCCCGTTTCTCTGACACCGTCGTACGATGCGATCTACGACGATCGTTCCTGCTTTCTTATCATGGTGGAACTGAGCAAGTCTGTTGTGGTTCTGCTCGGTGATATCCATCTGGATCCTGAGCTTAACAGCACGGAGAAAGAAGCAGTGCTTGCCGCGTTGGGGACGTTCATTCGTAAGATTGGGCCTCATTTCGTGATAGTTGCTGGTGAATTCAATGTGCATCGCACAGAGTTCAGTCTTGTTTCCGGGATGATTCGCCCAGGTCACATTCTCAGTGGATTGTCCATCCCGTATCCTCCAGGGGAAAAAACCAATTATGTCCGTCAGTCTAACGGTTCCTGGACCTCTGAGATCGATTATGTGTTGGTGTCGTCTGGTTTGCAGCTTGAATTCAAGGCTCTGTTCCCTGGTGTTTGCTCGCACATGGCTGTTGTATGTGATTTTCAGGGGATGGCATCGTCGTCAGGTCAGTACAGCAAGCGGTATAAACATCGCTCGACGACTCCTGACATGCGACTTCGTCTGTCAGCGCATCTTGGCCTGTTCTGGTGGTGGATGTCCAAGCTGGATGTCCACCCTGATGAGTGGGTTTATTGTTACTTGTTTCTCGCAGACTCTGTCCTTGTGCCGAGCAGTGTACGCCGCAGTGCCGCCTCTATTGTGAACCGAGGGAGGGCGCTTGTTGGTTTGGCGTCGTCATCAGCTCACGTTCAGGCCTGGCATGCTGAGGTGCAACAGCACATGTTTCTTAGAGGGGTCCGACTTAATTCTGCGATTTTACAGTCTGTCAGCATCACGTCCCATACTTCATCACTGATCTGTGCCCGGTCTGCATCTCCCAAGCCGTATCCCAGTTTGAAACCTCATCCATCTGCACAACAAACGGCCACCGAAACCCTTCTAGAGTCCTCCCGTCAGTTGCAGTTCTATCATGCGAGTCGCGGTTTGTGTATGAACCTCCCTGTGTTGTGGTCAGTGGCTGGTCCTGATGTGTCTTCGTCGCCGCCAGATGAGCCCAGTTTCATAACCCTCTTCGATCTGCGTGGACGTGGTCTACCCACGAATATCGCTCAAGCGGTTTCTCGTTTGCCGTGGCTGCCTAAAGGTCCGGAGGTGTGCCTAGCAACGATTCGACGGTCCATGTCAGCGGTGAGATCTAATGTGGCTGCTGCTGATGATATAGCATTTCAGGTTCTGGCTCAGATGTCGCTAGCAGGTTTGCTCTCGCTGGTCGACTATCTGTCTCTGCTAGACCTGTACCCTGCTGCCTTGTCCAATCATGTATTGCAGCTGGGCATCTACAAATCAGGTCCTCCTCATTTGTTTCATTCCTATCGACCTATCAAGATGGCGTCAGCCCCGAATAGTGTAGCAGCGGGTGTGGTTCAGCAGGAAGTGAATTTTAGATCCGAAGTGGACGGCTCGTGGTCCGGTAGTACTTATTCCTATCGTAGCGAATTATGTCCTCAATTCTTGGCTCTCACCTCTCGCGCCATCGTCAGCATGTCTCTCGGTGCCAGCTCAGAGGCCCACATTCTGGAGGGTGATGAATCTGGTGCATTTGACATGCCCATACGCAGTGATGTGTCGGTGATGTCTTCTTTGTGGCATACACAGTGCAATTATGGTCGGTGGGCTGAGAGGTATTACGGCAGACAGCAGGTGCGTATCTGGTCGGTTCACGGCCTGGCTCCCCCAGTGGTACCCGATCTGGGTTTTTCTCAAGGTTGTCGTTTGGCTGCAACGGCGTATCTAGATGTCGGTAAGCTTCGTATTAGAGGTTTGCGAGCCGTGGGGGACTGTTGGATGCGCCACGGATTGAGCTACAGCGAGGTCGTTTTTAGTGATGACCGTCGATGGTTTGGGAGGTCCGCTGCTGAGGTGGCGAGGGTAGCCACGGTGGCGCACATTCTGTCGCAGAATGCTTGCGCCCCAAGTAATCAATCAAAAATGCACTACACGTCGCTGAGGTTGTCGCCGTCTGGTTCGGTGCAGCGTGCGTCAGGGTCTGTCGTCGTGCATGGCAATGTAGTATCGTCAGAGAACGAAGTTCCAGTAGTGGTGGGAGTGGCCCTGCAGCCACACACCGCGCCTCCCAAACTGAGTGTTCGTTTCCGTAAGAGGGCCGAATCATTGAGGTACTTCGTACTCAAGTACCAGCCCAATTACATACTCACTATTCGGACTCTTCTTGCGTTCCTGGTGTCCATGGTAGATTATGTCGCACGTGGTTCTCTGCTTCCCCAGAGATTTACATCAGACCATCAGCCTCTGGTCACTCGAGTGTTGCGTAAGTGTTTAGCTCAGCCAGCGGATGTACCGCTCTCTCTACTTTTCACGCCCGTTAAGGCGGGTGGCTGGGGATGTCCCGTGATCACGGTTCATTCAGAACTAAATTTCTTGAACGGGTACATGGCAGCCTACGATTGTCGTAGTGTACAGGCTCGGTATGCTTTGCGTGCACAGGAGTCCTATCCACTGCCCTTGCGGGACGACTACAGCAGTGAGTTCCGCGCCTTGTGCAAGCGTTTGGGTATTTGAGTGGTCACCATGAGCTGTACGGAGAGCGAAACTCTGCCTACCCTCCGTCCCTCGCTTCACTTTTCCCCATTTCTATTCATTACTACGGACGCTGGAATGCACATGTCCACGTCATGTCTGGAACCAGAGCTAGCTAGTCTGGGGCTAGTTTTCTCCAAAGGTGAAGAGACTCAGAAAGTGTGGTTCGGATTTAGGTCTTTGGCGGCGTCTTCATCTCTGTTGGAGTGGTTGGCCAAGCTTCTGGCCTTGTATATGTTGCGTCGGTATCGGGGACGAGTGTACATCCTGTGTGACAATGCGTCTGTCCATGTGTCTGTTCATGAATCCGCCCCTCTGTGTCAATGCTGGATTGATCGTTTTGCCAAAGTCGTTCTACAGCTGTCCGTGTTTGCACGTGCGTGTGAAATCTGGTTGCCTGCACAGCATGATAGTCAGGACACTGGATTGGCTGCAGGCTGGCAGCAGGAGTCAGATGAACTGGCCACTTTTGGGCAGCAGAATTTAGACGTCAGCCCATTGCCGTGGTTCACTTTGTCAGCTCTGTGGGACGACCCGCCCTTGGTCTTGTTTTATAGCCAGGCTCTGGTTTTCCGGCGATCTGCATTTCTCGATAGCTTGTATGAGCGAATCTTGGCTAATGATTCTCTGCTGGCTGCAGATGTTATTGCTCTGGGTTATGACATGCACTCATGGTGTAGGGTATGCGAGTCTCCTGCAGTAGCGCTAGGCCATCATCGTTTGGCGAGTTATCTGCGTTTTATATCCTACATGCCCCGGACTTTCTTCACAGTACCCGACTGCAGATTCTGCCAAGATTCTGCCAGTTGCCTGAGGGCAATTCAGTCGCACATGTGCATCGCTGCTCTCAGCTGTATGTGCGTATGTGCCACACTTTCTTGCATCTGTCAGAACATGTTTGTGCACACTTAGGAGGCACTGTAGTTTGCTTATGGGATTTGATATGCATTGTTCAGGTTGGATCGACATCTTGCGGGGTGGCGCTCTGTGCAGAGTTGCATGTGCCAGCACTTCAGAATTATTTTCACGCCAGTACATGTGCGCAAGCTATGATTGTCACCTGGTCGGGCATGGTGTGGTGTCAGCGTGCGGACAATGTGTGTGTGATACCGTCAGCACTGCGTGACAGCAGTGCGTGCCTGGTTCTAGAGCTCATGGTTCGGAAGCAGGAGAATTCACCTGTTACGCATGCGTCACTGCGCCCCAATGGTCGGCGGTCGCCGTATTCACAGATCAGCTGGATTTCAGTCTCCGTGCCCCTCCTAGCTCAACAAGTACTGGCCTGGCTTCTGCGGTGGGATCCCCGCCTGGTTTTGCATCGCCCGGCAGCATATCACGTGTCCATCCCGACTCAGGCATACCTCGCGGGGCCCTTTCAGCTACCCGGTTTTGGCCCGCGAATCCCACATGTGCTTTCTGCAGGAGCCTGTTCCTGGTGAACGGTTAGTAGTAGTGTGCACGTGCTTGGGGCAGGTTGCCCGCAAGTGGAGCATCTTTCTGTCTGGACCCGGGTGGCAGATCGCCGCAGATCACACTCGTACTCTATTGCACCGCTGCAGCTGTGACGGGGTCTCTGAACGTCTTGCTTCTGTGCTCAGGGCTCGAGGAAGGGCAAGTGGCAGGTGAGCCGGTGGAAGGGTCGAGAATCACAAAAGAAGCGACAGAACACTAGAAGGGGTTTCGGCGTCGCTGCACCTTGCTCGTACCGGCCCGAGCACCACCATACCATACCATACCCCCACCCTCTCCCCAAGAGCATTGCTGTCGCATGTCACTGTGGTGGGAGATCCCCAGGGCAGTCCTTAACAAAGAAAAAAAAAAGAATTGTTCGTGTACCAAGGTTTCCCAAAATGCCAACGGGCACACCATGTGTTGGCGGTTGGCGATTGGCGACTGGCGGTTGATGGCGGTTGGTGGCGGTTGATGGCGGTTGGCAGCAGCCGGTGGTTGGGGATTGGTGGTTGATGGCTGTTAGCAGTGGTTGGCGGTTGGTGGTTGGTCGCCGCTGGCGGTTGGCGGCAGTTGGCAGTTGGCGGTTGGTGGCGGTTGGTGGCGGTTGGTGGTTGGCGGTTGATGGTCCCTTGGGGCAGTCCTTAAGGGTGGCGGTTGGTGGCGGTTGGTGGTTGGCAGTTGATGGTCCCTTGGGGTGGTCTTTAAGGGCGGTCCTTAACAAAAAAAAAAATCTCGGTCCCAAAGGACCGCCCTGGGGATGCCGGACAGCGCAGCACTCCCGGGGATAACGTGTTCTGACTGGCGGTGGTCGATCAATTGTGTGGGGCAACGCCGTTCGCGCTCGGTGTCAGTTGTGGTGTACCGCAGCGAAAAAACACTTGTGTACCATAAAAGGCCCGACCAGATTTTCCCAATGGTAAGTTCCATTTTTTCCCACGATGGTCACTTTGGTTTGGGGCGGGGGGGGGTTTCCAGGGGGGGGGGGGGGGCTCCTCCTATGGTTGTTGGCCGTTCTAATGTAAGCCTCGCCGTCGGTACTTAATGGACACAAACTGGGCCATCAACGACCGGCGGTTGGTTGCCAATTCCCGGCGATTGGCAGTCAGCTGCCTGGCCCGGAGGGCGGGCCTTCAGAGTGAGTCTGTCATGAAGGTGGAAAAACAGAATCCCATTGTCAAAGGAGCCCCCGCGCACGACCAGCGCGCACGCGGCACACACAGAACTCGGCAGTGGGGCATGCTCCCATCAGCACTGTTCTGAGAATGCGGACTCCCGCCTGCCGACGGGTGGGTCCTGCATGATTTCGCGGCGGGGCGCCTCCCTTGCCGCCGCGCGCAAACTGCGTTGCCCAGCGCCTTTGGGCGACCACCACCGGTCACAACACGGCACCCCCCCCCCCTTCTCACAGGCTGTCCTACGGTGGCCCCAGGGATGCATTGGAAGGGGGGGAGATACGCCTTCCCCCCTTCCCCCTGCAGGGCGCCCAGCCTATGCCCAGCCCTTGTCCCCCTAACGGCAACTGCCAGCTTCACTGGCATTTGTAACCGACAGTAACCCCCCAAAGGCTTTGGCAACCTCCTCCAACAGCCTATTTTAGCGCTTCTGGGGCCGCCTCTGAGGTTCCTTCCTTTCTAATGCATCCCTGGTGGCCCTCCAATGTGCTGCGCTGCCTTGTATGCATGAAGTTGCCCCCCCCCCCCCCCCCACACACACACACCCCACACATACACCCCCCCCACACACACATAAAAACCCCCCACACACACCCACACCCACCCACCCACCCACACACACACACACACACACACACACCTTTCCCCCGCACACATCCCCCCCACGCACACCCACACCCCACCACACTCCCCTCACACCTACCCCCCAACACACACCCGAATGGCTCTAGCCATCGCGAACAGACAGGAAATGAGGGTTCCAGCGGCCAGGGGGGGGCTCTGGCTGCTGAAAGTTGCCCAGCAGACGGCGCTCAGGGGGGGGGGGGGGGGCTGATTGGCTTAAGTTGCTCGACGATGCTGGCCCAACTGCCTGTGGACCGGTGGGACCTTTCCAAACCCACCCCTCCCCCATTGCCTTCCCGGAAGTGTCACTCCACAACCCCCGCCGCTCCGCTGACCACGTTGCCGGCGGCGTGCGATCAGATCCGCGGTGGCGGGTCTCCACTTTGGATGCGGACTGTGCGGTGGCGAGTCCCAAGGTTCGTTGGGGACGTGCTCGGGAGAGCAGGAGCACGATACCGACGTCGTACAAGACCGAGCGGTTGCGCGATGAAAGGACTTGCACGAAGATGGGAATGTTGGCGTTGAATTGGCGGATGGAGAGGGTCACCAGGATGCCCTCGGCATCAACCTGAAGCACATGGGGGGTGCCGCGACGTTGGCATCACATGCCGGGGGGTTCAGAGAGGCCCCTCCCGCTGGTCCTGAGTCTTGGTTGGCGCCGAAGAAAAAGTTTGCCCTAAATGGACCTGCGCGGAAGGCGCCTGACAAGGGTGATTTTGCGTTGGCCAAAAGGCCCAGAAAAAATTTCCCCAATCACCTCACCCCAACAGCCACCACCCCACGGGTGCTGAGTTATAAAGTGAAGCGCTGGGGCTGGCAGGCGGAGGAGGACAGATAGAGAACCCCTGGTAACCCCCCCCCCCCTTCGCACCTGGCCAATGGCGAACGATGGCAAGGGCCGTTGCCCTCAACCCGACACAGAGCAGTGAAACAGGGACAGTCCGGGGGTTCTGTTGGCACTACCTACCAAGGAAAGGAAGGGAGCGTCGGGAGGCAAGGATAGGACATACCGCTAGATCAAGGGCACTGGGAGGTGAGAGGCCAATGGGAACAGCCGCCTCCAGGGGGCAACGGTTCAAAGAAAAGACAAGGGTACATGGCAAGAAGCCAATAGGCGCCGCCAGCTTCAGACAGCAATCCATCCAGGCGTTATGCCACCCCCTTGCGAGAACAACGCCTTTCTGTCACAACAGCACTAGGTGTGGTTTCTGTCGAATTTTGGGACTGTAGCGTTGTTCTTGCAAGGGGGGGGGGGGGGGGGCATCTCAGAGCGTGAGCTGGGCACGGGAACCCTGCCTCTCACGGTGTCTATCTGATCAGACTGAGAAAGGCACGAAGCCTGGGACGTTTGAGAGGGAGCACTTGCGTGTGGATACCATCACCGACCCGAAAGGCATCCCAACAGTGTTGGCATGGGCACGGCCACGGGAGAGGCATGGGCATGTTCCCTCGGTACGACTGCCATCGAAGGTCTCGAAATGTCATCGGCCAGAGGGGCACAGATACGGCCCACCAGCAATTCCCCAGTCTCACAGCAACCGGTGAGCACTGAGGACAGGGTTCAGGTCGCAGCACTACAGCGCTACAGCCACAGGGGCCCTGCACCGAGTGAATGAAGGGGCTGCGCGGTCAACCGGCCTTTGCCCCCATCCGGCGGGGGGCGCGAGAGGGAGGAGGGGGGCATAGAAAAGGTCCCCCAGCCATCCTTCCCCCAAGCACCCGGATCCCCTGCATTGCCGCCCTGGATAGGTTCTTCCCCGCCTTACCCAACCCGTACCTATCCCCGTGCCCGTGCCTGTGCCGATCTATGCCCACGCTATCGCCCATGGCCGTGCCCATGCCCATGCCTTTGCCCGTGGCGATGCCCATGCCCATGCCCAAACGGCTCTTGGAGCTATTCCGAGCCAACCGCCAATCTTAGCGGGGCTGCAAGTCTCCCCCCCCCCCAGCCCCCCAACTTCAACTGTTGTCTCAGACTCAGGAGGTTCCAACAACCCATCCACCGCCCCGCAGAATTGCTGACGCCACCAGACATGTCCCCAGCCAACAGCGCACCTGCTGCTTCATGGAATCCGGCAGGGTCTTGTCGGTGAGGACAAACACGGCCTCTGCATCCGTAATCAAGGCCCTTTGCAGATCACTGACCTGCAAGGGGGAGCCCTGCAGATAGACACACCGGCCCATATACAGGCGGCCCTCCAGGACCAACTGCAGGTTCTTGCCCGGCATGTGCTTGCCAAGAATGCACACACCACAGTCAGTGAAGCCATGGGCGGCGTGGAAGAACTCTTCAAGAAACGCAGACAGCGATCTGCCAAGAGGTCAAGTCAAACGGAGGGCTGGGGCAGGGCTGCTCTTGGGGAGATGTGTGAGTCATGGGTATGTTGAAGGGAGGCGGAAAACAATGGGCAGCTGAGAAGGAGAGGTGGGAGGGCAGGGGGGGGGGGGGGGGGTAATGTGAGGAAGGGGGGCGGAGGCAGGTGTGCCTCTCTACATTGTGCCAAAATGTGGGTGCCTCTGTGTCCCTCAGCGCAGTGTGGATGCCCGTTTGCCCACCATTGTGGGCGCGGGTTTGTCTGTGACCGTCACTGCACTGGAATGCGGGTTTCCCTGCGAGCATCATGGCGCAGCTCACATTTCGGATGCGCACTAGAGACACAAACTGACGGTCCCAGTGGCACCCATATGCCAGTGCAAGGACGGTGTGAGAGGTCACGTAAAATAAAGAGGTCTGCCCCTATGACATCAAAGGTCTCGAAGGTGCGAGTTCACATGTCCATCGAAGAGGCAACGGCACGTAAAAGGGCCGGGTCTACTGGGTCTTTTGCCACTTGCTTCTCATACAGTATGCCCTTGTGTGTGTTTGTGTGTGTGTGTGTGTGTGTGTGTGTGTGATCTGTACTTTTAGAGGTAGATCCTTGTGCAGCACTGGGCAGGACGCCCCATTTGGCTCAGGTCTGCTGAGGCCTCTGTGGAACGTTGGACCCCCCCCTTCTGCGGAATCAGAACCTCTGTGGTTGGCTGGTTAAGTATCCAGAGTGTTTGCTCCCCCATGCCTCATCAGAAAAAGCGGGCGGGCGACGTCCTCGGCTGTGGTCTCCTCCAGTCCCTGTGGGACAGGCACTGGGGGGGACCGTGGCGGTGGTGTTTTAGGCCTCCTGCGCTTGGGGGCCGGAGGGGTGACTGGTTGGTGTGGGGACCTCAGCAGTCCTGGTGGGTGCCGTGTTGGCCTTTGCAGGCATGGTTTTTTGTGGGGCTGGAGCGATTGTGTGGAAAGAGCACGCTTCCGGTGCGCTGGCACTGGGGTGCACACTTTGTGGTGCCCCCTTTGGCAGCAATGGCGCACCCCTCTCTGTTTGAGGGTGCATCCCGGGCAAGGAGGCAAGCTATGTAGCGGGCACAGTTGCAGTTGGGGTCCGCGAGCTACGTGCTCATCTGCGTGATGGCCCAGCTTACAGCACTCTTCGGCTGTCCTCCGTAGTCGCTTGCACGTCATACAGGGGGGGGGGGGGATTTTTGCACCGGGAATTTTTCGCACGAGAAAATTTCGCGCCGGGTTTATTTCGCACAGTGGCCTGAAAATTGAGCAGGAAATTTTGCACCTTCCAGGATTGTTCACTGTACAGGCCACTATACCGGGCGGCCCATCTTTGGTAAAAAAAACCCATCACCAGGGCTTTGCATAGTGACCCCAAATCCAAAGTATGTTCGTTTTTTGTTTTGTGCGGCAACTAGTCCTTTTCGCATTTCAAATGATTCTAGATCAAGCATCGTGGCTAAATTTCGCGCCGGGTTTATTTCGCACAGTGGCCTGAAAATTGAGCGGGAAATTTCGCACACATTTGAAATACGAAATTTCCCACGGCGAAATATTCCCGTCGCGAAATCCCCCCCCCCCTGTACACGCTGAGGCCGAGTGCGCAGAGCATTGCGCCTGGCCAGGCAGGGCACTGGCTGCGGCGCTCTGTGTGTGGTTGTGTGTCTGCGCGTGCCTGTGTAGGGGCGCTGTGAGAGTTTGTGTGTGTGTGTGTGTGTGTGTGTGAAACAACCAATATCTTTTGGAACAATTGCACAGCATTCGCTACAGTACATCAATGCGGTATGCAATTGCATGTGTGTATGTGTGCTTGTGTGTGTGTGTGTGTGTGTGCTTGTGTGTGTGTGTGCGCGCGCGCTTCTGTGTGTGTGTGTGTGTGTGTGTGTGCGTACAAGCGTGCATGCGTGCATGTGTGTGTGTATGTGTACATGTGTGCGTGTCTGCGTGCCTGCGTGTATGCATGCAAACGCATGTGTGTGACGCCCCATCCACTCAAATTATGCTCAAACTGCGAGGTTCAACAACTACGACCTACAACTATGCGACTGAACCATGAAGTCCAATGTACGTGTGCCCCGTCGTCGGGCGTCAGGAAACCGGGTTGAGGTTGATTGACATCCAACATGCAACAGGAGGGGGTGGCGTCTGTGCTCCTACTGTGCCATGCATCCCATTTCGCACTCTCGTGCTGCCCTGGGTGGAGGCCCCCTTGGGCGAGTCCACTGTGCCATTGGCGGCCGCAGGGGCCGAAGCCCGCGGAGTCCGCTGGAGCTCTTGTGCATGCACGCGCGTGTGTGCATGCGCACGCAAGTGCTGAAGGTGCTGCTACCGAACGGCAATGGCCGAGATGTTGTCCCAATGGGAACCGGTAGACGGGTGGACCCTGAACTTGGCCCTAGGCTAAGCCTTAACAGACAGGATTGCGGATGTACAGGGCCCATGTGCGGGCGCCAAGCATGCTCCAAGGTCCAAGGGGGCCTCAGGGTACCATTTCGTGGGCCCTCAAAGAGCTGCGGCTCCACCAGTAGCAGGCGAAGAGGCAAGAGGTGACCAGGGCCATTCCCCACAGGCTACTGTCACACGAGCAATCAGGTCTGCAAAAGGAGACCCCCCCCCCCGTGCAACCAGCTCCCACCGCACCCCCATGCCCAAGTAAACCCTGGGGCCGGTGACCGTGCTGTGGTGTGGGGGCCCGAATGGCGCGAACAGACTGGAGAAGTGGGGTTCCGGCAGCCGGAGGGGTCTCCATCTGCTTAAAGGTGATCAACAGACGGCGCCAGGGGGGGGCCTTGGTCGCCTCAGGTTGCCTGATGGAGAGTGTGTCCCCTCCTCGTCTCCTCCTCTAACCCCCACCCCCTCTCTCTGGGGGTTGTGCAGCCATGTGAGTCCTCATCGCTTGGGTGCCCATGTGGCTACCGTTCAATTTGCTGTTGGTTGGTGGCGATAAAGCAGAACCGAGTGAGAGTAGTTGTGGCTGTTGTGCGTAAGATACGCCCCGACCTACGCCGTATTACTTCCGGGGGTCGGATGCAACTCCTGCCATCCTACCGTCACAGCAAACTATCAGTTCACTGTTCAAGCCCTGCAGAAGGTCGGCTGCGACAACCCCATATTGATATATGCTGCAAGAACCACGGCTCCTGCCCTGGAACCCCACCACAAAGCAACAAGACACACATTGCATGTGCGTGCACCCTACCGCTACGTGTGTGTGTGTGTGCGCGTGTGTGTGTGTGTGTGTGCGCATGTATGTTTCTGTGTGCGTGCGCATGCGGCCATTCAAATGATGGCTGCAGTGGCAATCACCTGGCGAAGGCACAGAGGTACGCACAATCCAGTGCGAGCATGGTCGCAACATTTCGGCCATTCCTGTTGTGCCCCTAAGCACTCCTGTACCCCTACACACGCATGCAGGCCTTGGCCCCTGACAACACACTTGCGGTCAAAGAGGCCCGTGACGACCACATGTTTGCGGTTCTGCGCCGCAGTGTATTTGCCGGCGTACGGGGACCTCAGCCCCAGGTGCTCCACAACAGTGTTGATGCGCATGGGCACGACAATGACCGCCAGTAATATGAAGAGACACAGGCACATCTTGCCTTCGGTCGTCTTGGGACTGAGATCCCCGTACCCCACGGTGGTGATGGTCACCTGCAATGTGAGCCGGCATAAGGGACGGCAGACATGTGCCATGACGGCCACCAAGGCCCCAAACCACCTCCTACTGTCTGCTGCGGCGTGCCAAAGCTGCGGCATGACTATGGGTATTTGGGTTTTGCTTCAAGTCACCGGCATGACAATGGTCTGGGTCTGGGTCTTGGTCTGGGGATCATTTGTAGCAGACACCGTGGAACAGCAGCTCCCCCCCCCCACTGTGCTGTGGGATGCGATGTTGTTGCTTGGTGAACCGAACCCTGGAGAAGCCCCGGGCGGACCCAACAACAAAAGGCAAAGAGAAGTTCGTCAGTGACAATGTTGTACCAGGGGGCAAGGGGGGGATACTCTGTGTCCAGGAAAATCTGAATCTACAAAATTCTGGCGCGACAAAACCCGTGCCATTTCTCAAAAATGAGCAAACAAATGACACAGTGGTGGCAAAAGTTGCTCATGAGAAACAGTGGACAGTTGCTGTTATCTCCTGGAGGACTTTCCTGGTGCATCAACCAGCACTCTTGTCTGCACCCCACTGAATGCCACAGGAACACAACAAATGAGGAAAGACCACTTCAGCACTTCTGCGACTTCCATGGGAAACTGGCTATCATTAACCTGATGCTCTAGCATGGTACAAGTGAGCAAAGGCACAGCCTAAGTATACAAGTGCAAATCATGAAAAACACCGAACAAATTGCGCACCAATAATTCTATTGCCTTCGGCAAGGCACCTCAAAGAGGGGAGAGGGACAACCAATCTTGAGCTGCCGAGGCTGGAAAACTGCATAAGCAGGTTGTGCCCTAGACCCCTTGGGAGCCATCCCCCCCCCCCCCCCCAACACCCAAATAGTGTGAAAAACACAAAAAGAGGGGCTAAAACATGCTTTACGTAGGATATTTAATCATTTTGGATGGTCAAAGTATCAAAAAAAATCAGTTTCGGAAAGTTCCATTTTTGAGCTGCCGAGGCTGGAAAACTGCATAAGCATGTTGTGCCCTAGACCCCTTCTCAGCCCCCGCCCCCCCCCCCCCCAACAGCCAAATAGGGTGAAAATCACATAAAGAGGTGCTAAAAGATGCTTTACATAGGATATTTGATCATTTTGGATGGTCAAAGTATCAAAAAAAATCCGTTTCGGAAAAATTCTATTGCCTTCGGCAAGTCCACCTCGCACAGAATCTACACCAAGCAACGCACACACAAAATAGGGAAAAAACGACATAAATACGGCCTAAAACATGCTTAACATAGCTTGGATGGTCATTTTAGGTGATCACGGTATCACGAAAATAAGTTTCGAAAACTTCAATTTTTGAGCTGCCCAGGGTGAAAAAGTGCAGAAGCAGCTTGTGTACCCATCCCTTGGGAGACCCCCCCCCCGGACCTAATACCCAAATAGGGTGAAAAACACGCAAATACGGCCTACAACATGCTTTACATACCTTGGATGGTCATATTGTGTGGGCACAATATCATAACAAGTTTCGAAAACTTCGATTTTTGACTTGCCCAGGGTGAAAAACTGCATAAGCAGGTTGTGTACCGGCCCATTCACTAGGCCATTATTGGTGGAAACAGTCATTTCGCGTCTTTGGCACGGGTTTTCACTGGCACTCGGCAAGGCTACAGACTGCAAAAAACGTCCTGCCGTATCCTAGTAGGCATATACTGTCACAACATCCCCACTCACACCCATCAGAGTGGGTTGCGCGGGGTCACCGAGGTCGCCAAAACCGCCAACATAGCAAAAATGGCTGAAAAGTGCATAAACTGCATGAGCGCTCGTCCCACTCCGCCCCATACAAACCCCATGGATTCGGGACCTGGAAACACTTTTTCGGCTCAAAATCGAAAAAAAACCAAAAGATTCTTGATTTTCGACCCCAAAAAAAGGGGGGTCATCCCCCCCGTGCCCCCCCCCCCCACCTCCCTCAAAACCTCAAAAAAGTGGGTTTCAAGTGGGGGGGGGGTCTGGGGGGGGGGGGGGGCGGACCAAAACCTCATTGGGCGATGCGTTTATTGGACAAAATAATGATTTTACAAGGGGTTAAACTAACAATTCAACCCCTTGGGGTAGGGTACGCGAATAGCCCCAAAAAGGCCAAAATGGGGGGGTATGTGGCGTTTTCCCCTATATACGCCTGCCTGGCTTTGATCTAACAACCTCTGCGAGGTGATTTTCTGTTTTTGACCTGTAGAGGGTGGAAAACTGGTGAGGCAGTTTGTGCACACACCAAACGCCATTGAACTAGGTACAAACAGCAATTTTTGAAGCTTTGGGGGCCCATGGCTCTGGCTAGATGGGCCCAGTGGCCACTGCGTGGGTCCGCATGGGTGCTCAAGTACCCGTATTGTCACCAAATGATAACCCAAACCCATCCTAGGGGCAACAGAAGGGTTTCAGAAAAAGTGGAAATGTGAAAAACTTGCATGTGTCACTAAACAGCCTACGCAACAGCAATTTTGGGGCTTTCGGAGGGCCCATGGCACGGGCTACATAGGCCTAGCGGCCACTACGTGGGTCCCCATGGGTGCTCAAGTACCCATATTGTCACCAAATGATCACCCAAACCCATCCTAGGGGCAACGGAAGGGTTTCATGAAAAAGCGAATTTCAAAAAACTTTCACGTGCCACTAAACAGCCTATTCAGCGTGAAAACGGCTAAGTCCTCACTGGCAAGGGGCCATATGGGGGGGGGGGGGGGACTCGGGGTACCTGGAGTTGGGACCCGGGACCCCAGCCATGGGTTAGAGGGTCCACATACAAGAAAAAAGTTCTTCAGGACCCAGGTCCAAATACACACACAGCGGCCACAATACGCAAAGAAGTTTTGACCCCCCCCCCACCCCCCCCCACCCCAAAAAGCGGTACCCAGGTGCGGGAGGGTACGGGGGTCAAAATCCAAAAAATCATTGGGGGATCATTTTTGGTCCCAAAATGATGATTTTACAAGGGGTTAGACGTTAGAAACCATACATTGGGGTATGCTACGTAAACGACCCAAAAAAGGGGGGGGGGGTATATGACGCTCGCGCCTGCGCTTGATCTAACAACCTCTCTTCGAGGTGATTTCGCACAGAATTTGTGATGCAGAAATTCTACCCTGTATACCCCCCCCCCCCCCCAGTGTTTCACTGTGACAGACAGCGTGTACCATGGTATCCCAATGCAACAAGCTAACACTTCTGCCACTCTTTGGTGACTAACAAGAATGCAAAGCACATTAGACATGACACTGCAGTACCAGCGGCCGCGTTGGGGACGCGCCGGTCGCCGAGAGACAAACATTGTTGCTGAGCCATGATCGAAAAGACTTACAGCGCGTACCATTCATCGACGGCTGTGGAGCCCCCTCCTCCGGTCCCCAACCCCTTGTACTGTGTTGAGTATGACACTGCTGAGATGGCGACGAGGCGACACTGATCAGGCCTATGAACATGCGTTCCGAGTGGGGTCAACAATCTCTGCGTCCTCAGGCTCATTGGCAGCGATGCAAGCACCCATATGCCCTGGGCACTTAGAAGTCTCTGGCCACTAGATTTTCCCCACATCAAAATCTTAGCCATCGTGCCTCTGCCACTAGAGCAAAGCGTGCAGCTGTCATACAACTGCAAACTTCGGCACCCCAGTTGACCCCCCAGCATCTCGGGAAGTGACAGGCAGAAGCCCACGCATTCATTCACCCACACTCACTTGGGATCAGCTTAGGTTAGGTTAGGTTAGTTTAGGGGCTGCAGCCACACCACTACGAAATAGATGCCATCGTGGAAAGAAGACATCTCATCCTCCAAAATGTTGAACAGCCCCGCAGCCACAAGAATCATGATAGCAACGATGTAGATCAAGAGGGCGACTTCCCTGGGAAATCAAAACGGGCAGTTGCACCAAGGGATATATGAGAGGGGTAAAGTGTGTGCGAGTGCACAACAGGAGAGGGGAGGGGGCTGCAGGGGCCCAAGAGGGCCGCGCCAGGGTGTGTGCAGGGGCACAACAGGAGGGGCTGGGCTGTGTGTGCCGTTGCCAGGCCATTGCTGGACCCCCGGGCGGGGGGGGGGGGGGGGCATCGCCCATCCACCCACCCAGCCGATGGAAAATGAATTACTGAAGAGGCCCGAAAAAACTTTCAGGTACGCAACCTTTTTTGCGGCGTCTGGGTGGGGGGGTTGCTACTAGGCAATGACGGGTGCACAGCAAGAGGGGCTGCAGTGTGTGCCAGGGCAATGGTAGGAGATGGAGTGTATGGAGGGGCACAACAGGGGGGCTGGTGTGTGTGTGCTGGTGCGGGGGCTGCAGTGTGTGCAGGAGTGCAACACGAGGAGCGCGAGTACGCGCAGCGGCACGACAGGCAAAGGCTGGATCATTTGCAGGTGCACACCACGAGGAGGCGGAGTGGGTGAACGGGGCGGGAAGGGTGACAGGTGGGGCGGGGGGGGCGGGGTGCCGCGGCAGAAAAGGAGGGGATGGGGTGTGCGCAAGTGCACAGCAGGAGGGGCCAGAGGATGTCCAGGTGCAAAGAACTTGTCACTTGGGGCATGCACATCAAGCCCAGGGATGTGCTTATCCAACAAGGTGGGCAGGGGGGCTGTGTACCAGATCCCCAGCCAAACCACCCACCCACCCACCTCAAACGAAAAAAAATTCCCCAATGACAAATGAAATTTTGAGTAAGAGAGCAAAAAATGAGACGCCCTTTAGGTACACAAACTTTTTTTTGCCCTCACCAACCCCTCCTCCGTTGGCCGAACACCAAGCACAAACCCTGATCCAGCCACACCCACATCCCATCCGATGCATTGCATCCACAGCACCCTCTTGGATAGATCAGTGAGCATTTTCACTTGATAGCAGCCATTCACCCACGCAAGCCACAAACCAATTGACTCCAT
This sequence comes from Eutreptiella sp. 'Long Island Sound 2002', assembly GCA_964036045.1. Classification (NCBI taxonomy): domain Eukaryota; phylum Euglenozoa; class Euglenophyceae; order Eutreptiales; family Eutreptiaceae; genus Eutreptiella; species Eutreptiella sp. 'Long Island Sound 2002'. The sequence goes on along the minus strand of OZ038382.1, from coordinate 6,635,510 downwards.
CAGGAAAGGTAGTTAAGGTAACACCTGTATGTAAAGAAGTTTGATGCAAGGGGTCATCTTTGGGGTGGTACCCAAGCCATGTGCTTAGCACGAACTGGATACGGACAACGTTGTTGTTGTTTGTTGTTGTGGTGGTTGTGGTGGAGGTTGTGGTTGTGGTTGTGGTTGTGGTTGTGGTTGTGGTTATGGATGTGGTTCTGGTCGTGGTCGTGGTCCGTGGTCATGCTCGTGGTCGTCGTCGTCGTCGTCGTGGTTGTTGTTGTTGTTGTTGTTGTTGTTGTTGTTGTTGTTGTTGTTGTTGTTGTTGCTGTTGTTGTTGTTGTTGTTGTTGTTGTTGTTGTTGTTGTTGTTGTTGGTGTTGGTGTTGTTGTTGTTGTTGTTGTTGTTGCTGCTGCTGCTGCTGCTGCTGCTGCTGCTGCTGTTGTTGTTGTTGTTGTTGTTGTTGTTGCTGTTGTTGTTGTTGTTGTTGTTGTTGTTGTTGTTGTTGTTGTTGTTGTTGTTGTTGTTGTTGTTGTTGTTGTTGTTGTTGTTGTTGTTGTTGTTGTTGTTGTTGTTGTTGTTGTTGTTGTTGTTGTTGTTGTCGTTGGTGTTGTTGTTGTTGTTGCTGCTGCTGCTGCTGCTGCTGTTGTTCAGGGGGGGGGGGGAATTGCGGTCTTGGGGGGTCAAATCCAATTGCGAAAAATTGCGGGAAAATTGCGGGAAAATTGCGGAAAATTGCGGAAAATTGCGGGAAAATTGCGGAAAAATTGCGATGTCGTAAGCGGCCCTCCTGAACCCTCAAGGTGCTACAGCTCTGGACAGGTGGCTCAGAATTCTCAGAATTTCACTGAAACAAATAGTCCATGGACAGTACAATTACAGGAGGCGCCCCTCGATATCACCGTGGAATTGCAGCATGAACCGAAGGCGGCGGATGTTGTCATCCAATTTGTGCTGCCGCTTCGAAACTGTCCCACACTGTGAGAAAAAGCAAACATGCAAACATGAAGGCATAGTAAAAAAAAAAAATTTCTCACTGTTCTGCACCAGCGTGGGGAGGCAGTCAGAAAATCGGGAAGTGAGAAAAATTGCGGAAAAATTGCGGAAAATTGCGGAAAATTGCGAAAAATTGCGGAAAATTGCGAAAAATTGCGAAATTGCGGAAAATTGCGAAAAATTGCGGACCTCAATTCCCCCCCCCCCCCCTGTGTTGTTGTTGTTGTTGTTGTTGTTGTTGTTGTTGTTGTTGTTGTTGTTGTTGTTGTTGTTGTTGTTGTTGTCAGCATTCATGCACTCTTTCACCCAATGAAGACAGGCACGTGAAGACATCTGCACCTTCCAATGGTACCAGTCTCTGTAAGATACAGCAGGCGGTAGACCCGCATGATACGCAGCAGTCGGAACATCCTCATTACCCTCAGGAAACTGATGCCGTCCAGTTGAGGCAGGAAGACCGTGATCAGTGGGACAAGTGACAGGATGTCCACCCAAGTGTACCACCTGCGCACGATGGGGTGATGGGGGCCAGATTGCTGTCCACAGGGCATGACCCAGGCATGGAGGGTGAGAGAGGTCCTGGCAAGGACCGAGTGGGGGCGTGAAAGGAGGACGGCAGGGGAAGGAGGGAGGAGGGAGGGAGGGAAGGAGTGGACAGAGGGAGTGAGTGTCCTTCCCCGGCTGTGGGGGTTAGCCACGCCAGGAGGATTTCCTCACCTTCCTCAAAAGGTGAATAACTTCGTACACTAGGAAGCACCGATGGCCCCCACAACAGTTGGTGTCCTCAGCCCTACGGACAGCACAAAGAATGTTGCATAACATCAGCAGGCACGTGTAACTACCTGCGCTGAAGCAGCAACGGTGAGCAAAGGAACAACAGTCCCACTCTCAGCTACCAAAACACCCAATGACTGTGGCCAAACAATGTATACAGTTTCCTGCTCAAAATCCAAACCAAGGTGTACAAAGGGAAGTATTAACCGACACACGTACTGAGCCTTTTTACCACAACCTTCCCCCATGCACTTCAATGCATCTCTGCATCTCTACATTTGCAGCTGAACATCTCACCTTTGTGCAGTATGTTTGCAGGGCTTTGGCAGCTCAGAATTTCAGAATGCAATTGACAGCCACCCCTCCCCCTCCCCCCGCCCTCCCCTGCCACAGGGGCAGTGTGCTGCAATTGTGAGCAGTGGGACAGACACTCCACTCTCAACAACACATTTGCCCCCCCCCCCCCCACTTTCCGCCAGAACTGACCTCGACCAAGAAACAAAGGCATGCAACTGGGTCCCAGTTGTGTGTGTAACACATGGCAACCTACCAGCCTTCATTGACCACCAATGAACTGCTACAAACACCAATGCAGCCACATGAGGGAGGACAGTTGTCCCTGCTCACAAGTGCTGCTTCTGCCCCTTGACGTCCCTCCCATGCCGGCGCCGGCATGCTCCACACAAGACCTTTCCAAGATAGGGGTACTTGGAGGGTGCTCACCACATTTGATGTGGGAAATGCAACACAGGGCCAGGCAGTTCCAGACACCAAGTGTTACCTATCAGTGGTGCGCCGCATACCCGGGCATCTTGCCAGTTGTTTCGGGGGGTTTTCTGTCGCTGCAGCGTACCAGTTTGCTCCACGAAGGCCCTTCGGTGAGGCCCACGTAGTTATGTGCCGTCTTGTGCGACTGTGCTGGGGTTATGGGGGAGGGTCGCGAAGCCTCGAGCTCAACTGCAGCCGCCCTGTTGCTGGTGTTAGTTGGTGTTAGGGACTCACCCCCCCAAAGGTGCTCAGCTGAGCGGTGACTAAAATCCATTGAGAACCCCGCCTTGGGTACCTATGGCTCAAACAACGGTGAAAATTGTATTTAATTGCACATGACCATGTTGCCCCACCAAGGCAAGCTGTGGGAGCCACAAGAAAAATATTCTCAGTTAGAGTCGACTTGAGAGTCTGTGTTAGTAGTCAATCCTGAGGTAGAGTGCAAGTTGGAGCTAGAGTTAGAGTTGGAGTGAGACTCACAGGTTGAGTTGGAGTAGGTGTCTGCAAAGAACGGCGTGCAGTGTGATGCATTTGCTATGTATCCCCTGCCAAGGTGGGGGGGGGGGGGGGGTCAAAAAAAGACAGTGTGGCTTGGTGGCTACGTCCCCTGTCATATTGCGGCCACACCCAAGAGTAGTGTGGATAGGTAGATATATATGGCTAATACGCGCATTTTCCCCGCCCCCCACCCTGGACCCTAGTGTGCGACTTGGGGCAGGACTAGGGACCTGCCCCCCCTATTTTGGGGTCGGGAAACACAAAAAAACATGTTTTAGAAGTGAATTGAATGGCCATTAGTGGGTATTTGCCCCTATAAAGGGCTAAAATGGCTAAAATTAGGGTATGACATCACTGCTTGTAGGATCCTAACCAGAGTGCCAAAAATAACCACTAAATCCTAAAAATAACCCACACCACCCCTATATGCACCCAATGACATGGTAATTCAGCATACCCTTGTCCATTTTCATGTGCCTCAAACTATTATTGCGGGTATTTGGTGCCATTGGGGCTATTTTTAGGGGTAAAGTGGCTAATATTAGCAGTTTGGGTAGGATGATGTCATCAGTGATGTCATACCCTATTTATAGCCCAAAAACCCTGCCTACAGCCCTCCCACTGTCCCATCCGAGCCCGAAAACCATTTTTTTTGTGTTTCCCGACCTCAAAATAGGGGGGAGGGGTCCCTAGTCCTGCCCCAAGTCGCACACTAGGTCCAGGGTGGGGGAGGGGGGAAATGCGCGTATAAGCCATATATATATATATATATATATATATATATATATATATATATATATATATATATATATATACATATATATATATATATACATATATATATATATATACATATATATATATATATATATATATATATATATATATATATATATATATATATATATATATATATATATATATATATATATATATATATCTCGGGGACGACGCTGATCCTTCCAACTTTCTGGGTTTTCGCGGGTTGGCGACCTTGTTGCCTCATTTTTGCCAACTGAGTGTTCCGGAGGTAGGGGTATGTGGGGTATATCCGGAAAGCCCTTGAAAAGGGCTATTTGGAACACCCCAGGTCTGCTTGCTGGACTGACGACATGTCTGAGATTTTCGTCCGTTTCGGACGGTGCATGTGTTGCTTGCTGCCTCCTTTTGTTAACAGGCAGCTGCTATGTCCTCATACAAATTTACACCACGGGCTGTTGCTTCCCCGGACGCACCACAAAAACCTTTTGCGCGCAAAAGGGCTCGCTCTGGGGGTGCACAGTGGGTGCGGGTGACTCGACATGAGCCCGGTAGCCAGGCAAAAAATCCCCGTACCGCCCGCTCACAGCCTCCCGCATGCTCCCACAAGGAGCACAACATTCTGACGACCGCTGAGGCCACCGCTTTTGCTGCCCAGTTTTGGGATCAAAAGATGCACCCCACCAAGGCTTCGCAACATGAATTGTTGGCCACATGCATTGACGTTGATGTGGAGAAAAACGTGAAGTACAACAATTACGAGAAGTACACCATCAAGAGGGGTCATCGAACGAAATATTTCGTGCCGTACAGGCTGGGAGGCGCATACAGGTCGTCAGCCAGCCACACAGACCATCAACAGAAACCTGTGTTGATCAGAAACGAAAAAGTGAAATGGCTGGATTTTGGCAGCACACCTGACCCAGTGAATCTGCAGCTCCATCCTGGTTATGTTTGGCTGAAATCAGGATACAGTGAGGCGATTCCCTGGCGCAAGGTGGGGTTGCTCAAACAACGAAACGTGGACCTCACAACCGATGGCCTGTGGGCCATGCCCCTTAACGAGGGTTGGGTGCCAGTGAAGGCACGGAGGTTGCAGGATTGGCAAAAATTGAAGAAATATGTCCCTGTCCACAAACAGGGGGATGTCTGCCCTAATGGAGTCCCTGCCCTGCCTGAAAAAAGGAATGCTGACGATGACAGTGATTCTGAATAAAAATGGTTGAACGGTGCAGTGCCGTGTTTGTGTGCACCGTCCCATGTGTCGTGCTGCGCTGAAAAATGTCAAGCCCCCCCCCCCAAACCCATACATTTCTGAAACGGTGTTTTCATGCAGATTTCAAAAAGTATACACATACCCCCCCCCCTGGTGACGACATGTTTGCACGCGGAAGCAAAAGTTGCAGAAACTACCGAAAAGTGCCAAAAACCCAGAAAGTTGGAAGGTTATGAATGTCCCCGAGAGATATATATAATATAATAATAATATCATATATCCTCTAATCTACACCCCTCTCCCCAACTCTAGGTGGCTCCACCATACGGCTCTAAGGTACGTGCAAAGGGTACAACTTGGTGCATACACGTGGCGGAAGGGGCTAAACTAAACACTTCGGTCAAAATTGGCTTAAAATGGGCTCAAAACACTTGTTTGTGCACCCCCAATGGTCCAGGTCACTTTTGGAAAAACGCGTTTTTGACCCATTTTTCACCCATTTTTGCTCCCAAAACGGCCCCTTTTCAAGGCATATTGGGATTTTCCATGGGCCAAAACCCGTCCCAATGGGCTCAAAACGTGCTAAAAACACTTATTTGAGCATCCCAAATGGTCCAGGATCACTTTTGGTAAAATGCGTTTTTGACCCATTTTTGACCCCATTTTTGGTCCCAAAACGGCCCATTTTCAAGGCATTTTGGGATTTTCCGTGGCCCAAAACGCGTCACCACGAGCTCAAAATGGGCTAAAAACACTTGTTTGAGCATCCCAAGTGGTCTAAAAACAACTTTGGAAAAAACGTTTTTTTTTTCGCCCTGGGGACCCTGGTGGACCCACCGTTGGCCCCCACCGTGCGCGGGCCGAGCTGCCCTCCGGCTCCACCAAGTGAGCACTAGTACAGGGGTCTAGGCGTCTCGTTGGGCGATTCCGAGGGTTGGAAATCACAAAAAGTGGGGGGTTGCGGGTGGACTAGGTGCCCTCAGAATTCGGTTTGAGCCACGTAGCCCAAGATACCGCCCGTTCTTGGTTTTGGGCTTGTTTGACACAAACAGCGCACATTCAGGCCATTTTTAGCCATTTTTGGGCCGTTTCTCGGACATATCGTGGAGTTAGAGGGCAACAAAAGGCTCTTTGTCAAGGGGCAATCCAGGCGCACGTGAATTGTTGCAACCGTTCCCCTTCATTTGTCCGTTTTGAGCGGGTTTCGGGACTGTTTTGGGCCCAAAAAGGCTGTTTTGGGGCACAAAATGCGCAGTTTTGGGAGGGCACCTCCCAACTTGGCGCCCCCGCCCCGGGGCGCCACCGGTGAGTTTTTGGCTCAAACCTTGGATTTGGCCAGGGCACCACCTAGGCTTTAGGATGGCTAGAGTAGAGTAGAGCCCGAAGCGGTGGAACGGAGTGATAGCCAAAACGGAAAGGAAAAGTGTTGCTTGCTTGTTGCTTGCTTGTTGCTTGCTTGTTAGCTAGATTTAAGGGGAGAGGGGTGTAGTAATATATATCCCCTCCGCATCCGGGCTACACCTATGAGTAGTAAGAATTAGTGTTGTGTCATCTGCCTCACGAAAGGCACACCCAAAAGAGCTAGCTTGTGTTTGGGTGTGGCGCAAAAATCTCTCGGAGATGTTGAAGATTGTGCCAACACGAAGGGTTTTTGGGGGCTGGTGCCAT